>JADRCC010575629.1:0-39734 GCA_019843855.1 Hylomyscus alleni
CATCCTATGTAGTAGGTCCAATAGAAGCTCTCCTCTTACAGGAGAATGACCTAAGAGTAACTTTCCTTAGTTATGTGGTTACTAAGAGATTCAACAGAAAAGCTACCCAACTTAGAACTTTATTTTTTTTAACTTCTTTGCTTTTGTGCCTAGCCCCCCAAAATGGACAAATAAATAAATTTTTAAATTTAAAATGGGAAAGTAAATGGCTGATATTCAATGTCTTTCTGTGGAGTTTAACTCAGCACTTCGTATTCAGGAAAAAAAATCAATTTCTGAGGCACTGTCAGAATATCATGCAGTTGATGAAAGTGGAGCTTCTGGAGCAAACAGAATGAAGAAAAAGGGGAAAGCTGCAGCGTGTCATGTGTGATGGATGGAGTCTGATTTAATCTTCTCAATATCACATCTAGATACATTACATGAACTGAAACTATTTAAAGTCATGTCACAGGAGTTCCAGTCCGTTATTCCCTCAGCTCTGTGAGTCTGAAATACAGACTATAAAGAAGAATGAAACAAAATATAACTGTACTCAGTATGATTAATCATTAGTGGTTATGTCATTTCTTAGAGACTAATAGGACTCTAGTTAAAAATGCTGTTTGGGTCGCTATCATCTCCTTTGACTTCACTGATTTTTCATTAAAACATATGCAGAGCCATACTACTAGATTATAATGCTCTCTACATTGCTAACACAGACTAGCCGACAACTTTTTTACACATTATTACAGGAAATGCACCAACAATAGTCCTTGAGCTAAGGATCTTGGATAGTTGATTAGTTGAGACAATTAACTTGTTGCGAGTGTGTACATCATTTTTGTCTTTTATACCCATTCATAGTGGCAATATTAGGACTATGGTGACTTTTAAGGGAGGAGTTAGACAAATGTCAAGAAAAAAGAGGACTTGCATTGCTGTAGCCTAAGAGAGTAGGAGAACCCAGAGAGTAGAATTAAGCAATAGGTTTGCATATTTCTAGTAGGAAAATCCCAAGGACTAACAGGTTAGTGTTCCAAGTACTCATAGTAGTGTCTAGCATTAAATAACTAAAATGATTTTCTGATGTTTCAGACTATTCCATTCTATGAATTTGAATTTCCATCAGTGTGTTCATCCAGCATGCAGACTTCTGAGCATTCCTATCAATTTCTATTGAGAATTCTTAGGAAGTCACAGGATTCATGTCATGTACATAATAAAATCATAAGATGATGAGAGAAGAGGGAGCTGTGGGAAAGAGGCATAGCGAGGGTATGGAGATCTTGATAGCTGTTTGATCTGCTTAATGGATGTGTGAAGACTTATCAAAACATTCCCTCCAAACAAGCTAGAACAAACTCCTATTTCACTTTTGAAGTTACTTGCTTGAACATTGCTATGTTTTCTTAAATAAGGAATTAACTGTGCTCCTACATGCTTCCAAATCCAAAGGGAAGACTTCTACACACACACACACACACACACACACACACACACACACACACACACAAAGCTGAAAGGATGTCCCCGAGGCTACCAAAGCATTTGTTTAAATGTTTCATCCCTTCATCTTGATGAGAACCCATGTTTACAAAGAGGCTATAAGGAGTAAAGTTGGGGAGACGATAGTGTGATGGTCACCTTTGCTTCTGTTCTAACCTGGTCTGAAGCACAGCTGCAATCCTGAGCCATCACTGTTAACAATGCAAAGAAAGGAACAGTCTGTCTGGGGGAATTATAAATGATGCCAGGAGCAGGTGGTTAATGCAAACGGAATCTCAGACAAAGTCAGAGGCAATAGCCTTTCTCTCCATCCTTCTCTCTGTTTATTGTCCTAATATCAAATTAGCTTCTAGAGATTGGGAACCTGTCATACTCAGGATGCCTTTCAGACTAATTAATTCAATATTTAAGATAAAGAATACCAACCCCCTCAAGTTAGAAAGAAAGAAGTGGACAGAAAGCATGCAATGAAAAGAGATGTTCACTTTTTCTTCATATAATTATTCTCTTTAGAGAAAAACAAAGCAATACAGGAGACAACTGATAACCAAACAGGATCAAGGAGATTCATGCTTTAAAATTCATGCTTTAGAAACCAGAGGACAAGCTGGGTCCTCTGCCAGATCTAGTACTCTACAGGAGCATGCTCCTGGAACTGTGTGGTTGTATCTTTGGAGCTGAATGATCAGCCATGTGGTGCTGAACAGTGTGGACCAAGTATCTATGCATTATAGTTGCTGTTGAACTGGTATGATGAGAAGTTAGGATTCGTTGCCTCTTAGGACCTTTCAGAAGTGCTACTCTGATGGATTTGTATACTAAGTCAGGTGACACATTTCTAAAAGTCACAAGCTTTGTTTAAAACAGTGAGATTTCAGCCTACCCACATCCAGCGTCTATGGATTTCCATCTCCTCATCAACAAGAAATGACAAATACTATTATCACCTTGTTAGTTTGGGTTTTTCCATAAGCTCTTACAAGCCAAGTCTGCTAATGAGATGCTTTAAAAATACCCCCACCCCCATAAAACAAAAACAGCTTCAGAAAATTTAACTTCAGAATATGTGGGCATTTATTTATAGTCCACCTTTTGGCTAAGATTTGAGACAACATTTTTCATTCGACAAAACTCTCAAGTGGCACACCATGATTTATAATTTTATTTGTCTGCTGTCTGCATACACTGCAGAAAGTTGAAAAATTATTCAAATCCTGCCAAGTATATTTACAGTTATTTTTCAGATTCTCCCTTCAAAACATTCATAGAGAATCAAGATCCAACTTCTCAAAGAAGGAAAGACTGAATGGGAGAGAAAAAAAAAAACAGGCTTCTGTCTTTACCCACAAAAACTAGTAGTAGGTCTTGGGTACTCAGAAAACAAAGGTCTAGGCTAGCAACAAGCCTCTGTTTGCAACCGAGACACTAGTCTCTATGGATAGTTTATGCACCATGTCGTTCTGGGCCATAATTGTTAGGAGCACAGGGACTAAGAATCTTATAATAGATCCCAAACCAGAACACTACTAGAGGGAGGAAGGAGTAGAGGGAGGAAGGTGGGGAAAGATGGGGGAGAGGGGAAGAGGAGATAGAGGAAGAAGAGAGGGAGGATTTCTGTGCAGGCACTGTGATCCAAACTCAGGGCCTTCTGCTTGTGCAGCAAATGGTCTTGCTCCCAGAGCTGTCTGCCCAGGGAAATAGTTTTTGCTTTTCATTGCTGCTGCCCTGAGTGAAACTATGTGTTCAGGCCTTTCCTTCTGGACTGTGACTCAGAGGCAGATGTGGTTGGTGTTGGCCACTGTATTATCTCTCAGAAATTATACAAAATAGATATTGCATACATTTTAATGGAATTCCCCTGCATTAAGCCATCCTTAATATCTAATTCATAATGTGCCTGTGTGTGTTAGCTACTGAAATACTCAAGCAAAATGAAGGATAAATATGAGGGGAAACTGTAAGACTAGTTACCTCAGAGATTCCCAATGTTTGGGTTGTATGTCAGGTTGTGCAATTATATATTTCACTCTACCAAATCTCAATTTTCAATAATAAATGATGATTTTTCCTGAGAGAGGGAAAGAAGAAAGCAACCAAAATTTAGTGAGGCAGTTTCCATACTTTATAGGCAAGAACATGTAAACAAAACTTAGTTCATTTAGCAACAGATTGTGTGTGTGTGTGTGTGTGTGTGTGTGTGTGTGTGTGTGTGCGCGCGCACGCTCATGAACCTCCTCTCCTTTTAGCTGGATCTGGGTTCTGCATACCCCAGATCCCATAGAGAGTATTTCTTTTAAAGGATTTATTTCTTTTAATGTTTTGTGTATGAGTGTTTTACCATGAATATGTTTATACACCACATGCATGTATCCTAGTCAAAGTCCAAAGAGGGCACCAGATCTGCTGTAGGTCCAGTCACAGACAATTGTGAGCCACCATTGTGGTGGTGCTGGGAACCTTTGCAAAAGCTGTAAATGCTTTTAATCACTGAGCATTTTGTTTTAAACTATTTAATTGACAAAAAGTGGTAAATATTATTCAGCATGAAGATTTGATGCACATAAGTATTATATACTGATTACCACCATCCATTTGGCTACCATCTCTTATTACCTATAATTATTGTTTTGTCTGTCTGGGTTGTTAGAATGCTTAAAGTCTGCCCTCTTACCAAATTTCAAGCAAGCAATTGTTAATCACTATATCATGGTATCGTGATATCCATTAAACTTGTCCCTAGGACTCATAACTATAAGGTTTTATCTTTGATACATTTCCCAATTTTCCTTACCTGTTAGGTCCTGGGAAACACCATTCCACTCTCAACATGTAAGGGAGATCATACAATATTTATCTTTCTATGCCTGATGCACTCAGCATCATTGTTCTCTCTGTCCATTCATGGTGTCACAAACAGAAAGGCTTCTGCCCTCTTACGGCTGAATTATATTCCACAATACTGTTTTCTTCTCTATTCACTAATTCTTTCATTTATTCATTCACTGACACTTAGTTTGCTTCTGTATCCTCAGTATTGTGACTAGTGCAGCAATGGACATGGCGCCCAGATCTGCTTTAGCTATAAACCCAGAAGTATGATTGTTGGCCTATACACTAGTGATGTTTTTAATCATTTGGGGAATTGCCTTACTGATATCTGTAATGGTTGACCTACTGCCATTCCCATCAACATTTGTACTTAAAATAGGTGTAACCATTCTGGATTTTAAGAGGGAGTTAAGTTACTAGCTGGGCTTGTCATAGCTGATAATGGCTGTTCCACTACATATGTGAACCTCCCAATTATTGGTGAGTTTTATATTTTAAGAGGAAAAAAATAGTCAGACACATTGCTGCCCAAGAGACCACAGATTTCATAAATTGCTTCCATATTCTAGAGGCTATAAATTTCCTATAAATACTAAAGAACATGCTAATCCTTTCTATTCAATGGTCTCATCTAGGCCAGGGCCCCAGATTAAATCTGACCAAGTACAATAACTTTTCATTTGATTTCCTCTTTCATTTAGGCTGAATTATGTCCACCCCAAAACAATGATGTTCTAATTACTGGCGACAGTGGTTTGGAATACAGCCTGTTGTAGTTTGGATGTGAACTATCCCCCAGTGGCTCAAGTTGAAAACTTGTTCTCAGTTAGCAGTGCTGTTTTGGAAAGTTCTGGATGCTTTAGAAGTAGTCACTGAGGGTGGATCCTGGAGGTTAACTCATCACTGCCTCCACTGGGGTTCTCACTCTGCTTCTATGCACCAATATGTAAACAATCTGTGCTTCGCACTCCTGCCACCATGTTGTTCTTCCCAAATGTATGGAGCCAACAGACTGTGGGCCACCCACTCTGATATCATGAGTTAAAATAACTAATCTCCCACTCCTTCAAATTGTTTATGTCAGGCGTTCTGTAACAGAAGTAAGAAAACTAACCAACACATGTCTTTTCAGGATTGATGTTAAGGTCAAATCTTTTTACTGAGCCCTTACCTACTTATTTCCATTAGCATAAAAAGAGAAAGTTGGATGCACAGACAGACTTGTGTATGGGAGAATTTCACATGGACATGATGACAGATGTTTTTATAAGCAAAGGAATGCCAAGGCTCACCAGAAAAACACTAGAAGCAAGAGGAGAGCCATGATCAGATTTTTCTCTTGATGTCTCTCCGAAGGTCCAACCATGCTGATCGGTCATGGAATCTAGCATTTAGAATTACAACACAGTTGTTCAAGCCATCTAGTTTGTAGGACTTTGTTATGGTGGTCTTCAGAAGCTAAATCATTTGTCTTCTCTCCTGCCATCTTCTAGAGTTTTCAAAATTATACAGAAACACAATCTCCTTGTAAAAATTGGAGTAATGCAGTAGGTACCATTTCTAGAAAGCTGCTGTTCATGTGCCAGACACTAAGTGATTAATGTTATTTCATTTCGTCCTTGACTTGTTCTATTTAGGAGTCCCATTTTACAAAGGAGGAAATGGAAGAATGAGATTTTGAGTAACTTCTCTATCTATCTATCTCTCTATCTATCTATCTATCTATCTATCTATGACTATCTATATCTATATATCTATCCATATCTATATCTATATATATGGAGAGAGAGAGAGAGAGAGAGAGAGAGAGAGAGAGAGAGAGAGAGAGAGAGAGAGAGAGAGAGAGAGACTATGAGACAGGCAAGGATTCAAAACTCCAGTATGAATCCAGGGCCTGAGCTCTGAAAAATCATGGAATCATAGTCTGGTTGACTCTCATCCCCAAACCATGCAAGTAACCACAGTCATGATGACATGCACTTTCCTGTATGTATAACTTTCTGTTACATGAGTTTACAGCTCCAATAATTTCTGTGGCCCTGTAAGAAGATGCAACTTAAGTTTTTTTCTGAAAGGATTTTACTTTGCTGTAACTTGCTTTTTTCCTGCTTATCTTGAATGTTTACCCATAATAGAAAGTTTTTATATCCCTTCTGCTTGTAGTTTGCTGTGTGAAAATACATTTTTAAAATATGATATGCTACACCATGGATTCTTAATCTGTCTTCTGAGAGGAGGAAAATGGTTCTGCACATCCTCTTAATACCTTGTCAACCGTTGGTTGAACTAGAAGCTCACACTAATGAGAGTGTGGTGGAAGTTGAGGTGGAGGAAGAAGAGGAGAAAAGAAGTAATGTCACAGACTCAGATTCTGGAGGTCATCACTACTGTCTTAATTAGAGAAGGCTCGGAGATGAAGACCACTAACCCAGAAACCCCAATGTTTCAGGTCCGTAGTCAGCTGGATTTCACTAGTTGTGAATGGACTTGTTTTATTTGGAAATGTAGAAATAAGGAGAGCTAAAAGTATCATCTTTCCTTGGCAGAGGATTTCTGGGTGGAAAAGATCATATTAAATACAAAAATAGCTGCAAGCACAATTACTGTTGGGGCGTTCGCACCTTCACACTTGCTCTGGTACTAGATATTGGAAATCACATTCTGTAGGGTCCTTGGGGAGACAAACCACTGTAAGAGATGGTTTTGTGAGGACAAAGTGAGGAGAAGGTGAAGAGGCCAGACTTCCCAGGCCCTGGCGAAATTTAGATGCCTTTTGCTTCACACAGTTCATGTGTGTCTTATGATCTAACTCCTTATTCAAAGCTCTTCATTTTCATAATAGAAATTCTAGAAGATTATGAGTGAAAAGCTTGCCAAGCCTTCTAACAAAGATAGTACTAAATTATCATTTAATTTTAAAGCACACAGTTTACATACCTCAGGATTTAAGAAGATTCTTCTTGTGTGTATGTATGTGTGTGTGTGTGTTCATGTATGTGAGTAACTGTGTGCTTGTGTGTGTGAGGGAGAATGCATGTGTGTGAGAGAGAATGCATGTGTGTGTATGTCATGTATGTGTAACATGCATGAGAGTGTATATGTGTAGGCGTGTACATGTGTATGTATAAGAGAATGTATGATTGTGTGAGTGTGTGTATACATGTGTATGTATGTGTGAGAGAATGAATGCATGTATGTGCACATGCATGTGTGTGAGAAAGCGTGTGTGCATGTGTGTGAGTGTGCATACATGTATGTGAGAGAATGCATGTTCATGTGTGAGTGCATGTTTGTGTGTACATGTGTGTATGTGTGGGAATGAATATATGAGTATGAATGTGCACATGTGAGTAAGAAAGTGTGTGTACATATATGTGTGAGTGTGTGCATATATATGTGCATGTGTGTGCTTGTTTTCACACTTTGCTATCTCAGAACTAGTCAGGGAAGCCTGCACAGGAAGCATGTCCTCTGTGTTTCAGTTAGCCCAGTGTCATTTAACCTAAAGTCTAAGCTTGAGCAAAGAGTCACTTTTCAGTCATGGTCATGAACAGGAATGTGCAGTTACTGCTTTGTGTGAATCACAACAGACTCAGATGCCACTGTGTCAAATTAAATACACAGGTGTCTCTTCTAACATACCAACACAATGTTCAGAGATGTGAAGAATTTGAAAGGTGACTTCTAAAGCAGGGAGTTGCTTCCACAGAGATAGTCACTCTACAGTCACTCTACAGTCACTCTACGGAGAAGATTCTGTATGTTACTCACCAAGATCCCAGAAAAAAAGAAAGATGTTTCTTATTCCTGAATCTCTGTAGCTTCTATCCAAGCTGTCCAGTTGACATTACATCATTTTCATACTACACAGTATGAAAATGTGTAGTAGTCTGTAGTAAGATTCCGTTTAAGCTGTCTGGATGGGTCATTTCATATAGCACAATGGTTCTAACAGTGGTTCCGCACGTCTGCAGGTCCCTCCTGATGTTGCACATTACATCTGGAATGTCACAAATAGTCACAGGTTAGATCATCTCTGATGTGGCTGTGACTGTTATATGGAGTAGTTACTTCATATACATTGCAGCTCCAAGGCTTTCTTGTTTTTGTTGTTGTTGTTTTGTTTAGTTTTGAGACAGTGGTTTACTGTGTAGCTCTGGCTGACCTGGAATTCACTTTGTAGACCAAACTGGTATAAAAATTACAGAGATCTGCTTGCTTCTTCCTCATGGGTGCTGGGATCTCAAAACATATATTCAAGGGTGGCACTGATGGTTGTAAATCCATAATGGAGGTGAGGTATCCATACTTTGTTAACTGCATTTGTTTCTTATGTCTTAAGATGAAGAGAGGAAGGAAGAAACCAAAGGCAGGGTCTTCAGCTGGTCATCCTGAATTCCTGATCCTCCAAGTTTCTTCCTTTGCCTCTTTTTTCCCCTCCAATTTTCTTTTCCTTTTAATCTTAAAATCCTGTCCTTCTTTTAAGAAATATACATTTTTAACTAATATGTTAAAATGTTCTCAAGTTGATACCTAAGAAGAGTCTGTGACACACTGAGGAACAACGCCTACATAGTAAAGTCCAGCTCCTCAGTATGGTGTCTGGAGTCTGCAGCTTCCTCCTCCCCTGCCCCACTGCCTTTCTCTGCACCTCTAGCCAACCTCAACTCCTTGAATTCTTTTTGGCTAAAACTTAACTCTTACATCAAACATGTAGATTTTCATCAAAATTTACTGACTGTAGTGGCCTGTTGTCAGTGAAGCCAGTGAAGAGACACAGTATAGGGTGAAGCCCCTCCCTCCTGGTCCTCTGTATGACCTTTGCCTTCTCTCTCCTTGCATGTCACTTGTCTATTCTTTCTACCTGGTGAGTAGAGCATCTTTATCACTGTTCTCTATTGAAAACCCAACTCAACTCACCTCCTTTATAGTTTTGCTTAATCTCCAAGCCATCCTGCCTTTCTTAGCTAGCCATTGCATGGTATCTTAGCTAATCTTATGACAGCCTTCACATTTTATATTAAAATTAATGAGAGTGCACTCATCTACAGCACTTGCTATGCCTGGTATTATTTCAAGCAGCCCTTTCTATAAATTAACTCACTCGAGCCTCACATCAACCTTTGTAATTAAGAGTGGCTCTGACTCTTCAGTGATGAAGGACTGAACATCAGGGGAGCTAAGGAACATAGCCAGTCACTATTGCTAAGAAGTAAATCATATCCAGATGTGCTTCTCTACCCAGAGGCCATGCTTCTGCTCCTCTGCATAGTTTCTTCATAGTTACTTATAGACTTGACTTGTAGTGTCACAATCTCCTCTTCTGGAAGCTTGTGGCTCTTGGCACACACATAAGGCACATGGCACTAGTGGTTTCCAAGTACTGGAGGAGTGAAATAACCTATATGGATTTTTTTAGAGGGTTGTAACATTCTAAATTTGGAGGACCATTATAGATAAGGTTCTGGTTTTTCTGAGAAGGGAATTCTGGTGGCAGTAAACTATGACACATAGATTCTTTTTGGCAGTGGGCATTTTCCCATGACTGTTCCCTCATACCTAAGTGCTTTCCCTTTTTCGTTTGTTTTCGTAAGACATGTTCACGCTTATACTTTAAACAGTGAGAATAAAAAGATCACTTGCAAATGCCAACTAGAAAGAATATTTATTTTAAACAATGCCATTCCGGTGTACCAGCTGCTGTTGCTATGCTCGCCCGATGGTTGCTAGGAGTACCATGTAAAGCTATGCTTATGATGTCAGGATGATATAAGTTGCTTTAACCCAACATTCCATTGGTTCTTGTTTTTCTTGATAAGAACCTTAAACCATCTGCCATGACAAGGAACTTGATTTTAATTTGCAAAAATAATTTAAACTACAAAATAATTAATTAAGATCCAGTTGTTTTCTAAGGCTGGGAGGGAATTTGCCAATTTACATGGCATCTGTGAGTTTAGAATTCAGAATTTAGGACAAAGTTATTTTTTTCTTTAATTTCACCTCAAAGAATAATTAAATAATCCTAGGAGGTTAATATTAATGTTTGGTATTTGTCATGAGTATATTCCACAATTCTCCTAGTTATTACATTTTAGTGATACTTCTGAAAATTTTCTTTCATAAAAGAAGGCAGACTGATGTCTTCATGATTGTATTTGCCCCCATAGGCTAACTAATTCTCACGTGGCTTTCATAAATTGTTTTGGCTGCAACACTCCTATGAAGGAACAAAACTTGGTCATCGCATAAATGCAAGAGTAAGTTTGCATTGCCTCTTGTGAAGTAACAAAAAGTATTTCATCAAAGAAATTCTGATTTCAATGGAATTTTGATTACTTTGAACTTATGAGTCTATTTCATTCTTTCTATTCCCTTTGGACATATTTTTAGACATCCCATAAATGTATCCACTATCATCTCAATAGTCTCCAATTTTGTTATTTTTGGTTATATTACCTACTTTCTTAGGAGACTCAGCTCTGACTAATACTGATTCGGTTCAGACCTCATTATGACACAAAAGACTTTCTGCTCAGAAATTCCTGGGCTTCCAGGTAAGACAGCATCCTTGTCAGTGTCATATACTTTTCCTCAAGGCTGTTGCTCTTTACACTTATCAACGTCTATGGATTCTACCTTATGTCCTTAAGTTCTTACAGTATCTTGGACTCCCCACTTTTCTTTCTTGCACCCATGTTCTCACCCTTCTTGAAGTAGCTACTTCAACTTATCTAGGCCCTTTCCTTACAAATCCTGGTTCTCCAATCCATTGTACTCATTGCCTTCTTCTCCTGCACCCATCTCAAGTTCTGCTGGCTTGGTAATTATGGGATAATTTACAAAGGTGGTCTCCAATTCAAGCTTACAAAGGTGGTCTCCAATTCAAGTTAGGTCCTCAGGGCTGCTCATCAATCATTTCTCCTAGGATACCCTCACTTTCCCATGGTCTGTGTCATAGCACCCAATTAGTCTCTTCTCTAATTGATCCAGTAGCTATGCATTCCTCACTACCCACCCCAATGTTCTGGATCCCCGAATGAAAGACACACTCATGCAGTCTTATATTTTAATATACCTCAAACAGCTCAATGGTTGGCCCACCTCAAGCCTCCACATGGCTAACACCTCCCCTCCAATATTCGTGAGTTATTACTTACTAAAAATCTAGATTCCATCATTGTTGCCTTAGACCCAGTGGGGAGGCCTGGGACTGTTCTTCCCTAGCTCTTATATATTGGCTGTCTCTCTGTCCTGCCTTCTCAGGCATGGCAGTTACCCTTCTCCCAGCATGGCAGCTGTATCTTCCCTCCCTCTCTCAGTCCCTTGCCCAGGAATCTTAAAAGTTCTGCCTCTGATTCTTTGCCCAGCCATTAGCTGCCAGCAACTTTATTTACCAGTCAAAACTACCTGGGGCAGCTCCCTCATCATCTTATGTGCAGACATGTGTTTTCCCATGTAATTTGGGGGACCAAATTAACATAAGTAGCATTAGACCAAATCAACAACATTCCTTTACTCCCTAAAGAGTAGATCATCTCATGGATCTTTAAACAACAACTTTTTGTTTACTATCACAGAAACAAACAGGCCATTAGGTGTAAACTTATTGACCTTCCCATTCTATATCTGTAAATTTATCTGTGCTTAAATTTTTTTATTGTTAGCTTTTATTCATTAAAGTTGGTTTTTTTTTTTTTTTTTTACTTTTTTCAGTATTAGATATTTTCTTTATTAATACTTCAAATGATATCTCCTTTCTCAATTTCCCCTCTGGAAAAAAAACAAAAAACAACAACAAAAAACAACAACAAAGAAACCCTGTTCCTTTCCTCCCTGCCCCTGCTCACCAACTCACCCTCTCCTACTTTCTGGCCCTGGCATTCCCCTACACTGGGGCATAGAACCTGCATCTGTGCCTAAATTAACACTTACTTTTTTCTCTTTTCTCAGAGAAAATATTGTTCTTTTTGACCAAAGTTGATACTTCCAGATTACCCTATAGTTGTATTAAACCTTTTGATAATATGGAATGAAGTTGTCATCTACCAAGGTTATATTACAGAAGCACAGATGATTTACAAGAATAAACATGCACACACACTCACATGCACACACACTCATATGGCTTTAGTTAAGTTTACAGTTCTGTGTTGGGCAGCATGCATAGTTATCCGGGGTATATTCAGCACGTGGGCCATAGACTGAACATATCTGTTCCCATCCATGCAATTCTTCTGAAATCATGTCTCATTGATAATGAATTCTCTGAGTTATTTGTCAGAACATGGATGTATATGTAAGACTCTTGTCTTAAGAAAAGAAAGGAAGTTTAAATAGCTTCAAAGTCCTACTTTGTACTGATCATTTGAGAATACATTGTCGGGCTGGAAAGATGGGTCAGAGGTTAAGAGTACTGACTGTTCTTCCAGAGGTCCTGAGTTCAATTCCTAGCAACCACATGGTGGCTCACAACCATCTGTAATTGGATCTGATGCCCTCTTCTGGTGTGTCTGAAGACAGCTACAGTGTACTCATCATATATATCAAATAAATAGTCTTAAAAAAAGAAATCATTGTCTTTTTTAATCTTCATAACAATTTTATGCATTAGTTATTATTAATTTCATTTTGGATCAGATCAGAAAATCAAGATGTAAGCAAGATTGGTGGAATAAAGTAGCCAGTGTCAATGTCAGAATTGAAACTGGCATTTCTAGGAGAATGACATGAATGATAGCTTCTGTGAGCCCAATTTCTCTTTGTTCCTGTATTTCTTATCAAATTAGTCACTCACATTCTACTTCAACCTGTTTTGCTAAGTGAGTTATTTCTGTCAGCATTGTTTACAATATGAATGCAGTAGCTTCCTGCCCAACCTACAGAACAGCTGGTTAAGCTGCAGTAAGAAGGGGCCCCCTGCTGATGATGGTAGCTTCAACTTCCTAGCGACTTGCACAACCGTTCCCCACATGATGGATGAGAATAGCCCCTGTATAAGAAATAGCAGTTAGTGGAAGTGATAGTGAATGCTTAATAACTGCTAACTGAGTGAAAGTTCTTGATGAGTACTGTTGGCTAATTTATGTGTTATAAATAGTGCCCTTCTGAGGCCTGTCTAAGCACCTCCAGGACACTATTGACTCAGCAAACCGTGGTGGCTGTTCTTGGTTGAAAGCTTGACTACATCTGGAATTAACCAAAACCTGAGTGGCTGGGTACACCTGCGGGAATATCCACCTTTAGTCTTGGTCAAACCTTATGTTGGCAGCCTATATAAAGGTCATGGAACAGGGAAGCTCTTGCTCTTTGCTTGCTCTGGCTAGCAAGTCCACTCCTTTACTGGCATCAGAACCTACTTCTTTCTGATTCTGACATATACTGAAGAACAGCCAAGACATCCAGCTTCATTGGCTGAACAACTACTGGATTGCTTCATTGTTGGATCAGCGGACCCACAGCCTGTAAACCATTCAATATATATATATATATATATATATATATATATATATATATGTATGTATGTATACATACGTATATGTATGTATATACATATGCACACACATATATATGCATTCTATAAATTCTGTTCCTTCTGTCCCTCTAGACAACCCCAACAAATAACACCATTATTGAGAACTTAAACAAGTGTCACACACCATTCAAAATATATGATATTATTAATGCTATAATACAATTCTACCTATTTCACAGAGGAGGAAACTGAGCTTTAGTAAATTAAACAAGGATGTATCCAAAGCATGGGAATGTGTACTGTACTGGGCACCTAAAGGTGCTAACTTCCTTCCTGGAAAATAAATATGAACACCTGACTATTGTAACCTTTGGATTTTTAATAACCTAGAAAGAACCCTTTTGAGTTTTGTTATAGTGTATCTAACGAAAAATGTGAATCCATTGGCCAGCCTGTAGTTGCATTTCAAACTCTTCCACTAATTCTTCAATTGAAAAATTTGGCCCATAAATCATTACATACAAATTGATGAATGCGGTTTAAGGGACAGAAGCAAGCTTCATTGTCTTGTAATCATGTTCCACAAAAGAAAAAGCAGAGAGAATGTATGTTTAGTTCTTTCTCATTCTTTCAATTGCTGACAAACATTCTCTGGTTCTCCCTACATTTTGCTGCATATTTTTCAATATTTGGGCCAGCTTGTGATTCTACCTTTTATCACAATTCATAGGCAATGTTCTTAAAATACGGCTTTTCCTTAGTTATCTACACACATTAGAAGAGAAGCCATAATTATTCCAATCATTTCATATCACATCTTATCAGACATACCCAACACATGGAATCCAATTAGAACAAATTTAAAGAAAAGTACAAGACCATGAGAGGAGTTTGTTCTGATGTGCTGAATTCTTATTAACTTAATTTTGTGACATTGATAATTTGAATATAATGCTTTTAATTCCTCTTTTCACACACACACACATATACATATATGTATGTATATCAGAACAACTTTCTATTAACTAATATGCTGGTATGATTTTTGATTTTTAGAATTTTCAGTATAAATATCCAGGGAAAATTTAGTTGGTTATGTCCAGGAGGTAAATTGTCTCCTTGGTTGGAATATGAATACCTAAGTTCTTTTTTAACCTCAGTGTAACTATGTGCCTGAGAGTATAGACCTGATATTCTGATGGGTTGAGGACTTATTCCTAGCAACTAATTCTATACCAACCAAGAAGAAAAGCAAGATTATATAAGGAAATGTTCCCTAGTGTGCTATGTATATAGGAAGAGCAAAGAGATAGACACAAATATCCTGAAAGAGAAATCCCTCAAAAGTGTACTACAAATTAGGCTTGCTTCTAATTTAGGTCTGTATCAGTTTAAATAGGAGCGATCAGCTCAGTAGAGTAGAACAATTCCAAGGGCAGCCATGGGCAACACCGATGACTCTGATTCCAGTTGCTCTTGAAATCTTGAAATTCTGCAGCCATTTGTTGGTGCGTCCACCCCGCTCCATCCTAGATGTGGATATGACTGAGGAGTCATCCTCATTTGCTAATGGTGAAGGACCTTGGGATTTCCACTCCCATGAAGAGGGTGTCCTGTCTCCTTCCAGTTACTAGTTCATACACAACTATTTATCTTCCTCCTTTTCTGATTCCCTTCTATGAGACTGAAATGTGTACAGATGAAGCAAAAGTACTCATGCTTTTATCCCTTGATCTAAAATTGACTAATAATGTTTTCAACACCTAACTCATAATTCCAATAAATGAGATTTAGCTGAACACCTTGCAAAGTCCACAGTGAGATGTTTGTGGTACAGTTTAACTGAAAGCAACATCACTGAGTGCTTAATATATCTGATGTCATTATGACAGAGTTCCATGTAGCAAAAATCAATAATGATTATCTTGGTATAAATTCTATTCATTCTTCAGGGCCTCAAGACTCAGAGAAGTTTTTCTAAGTCTTTAACTCAAGAAGATATAAAATTGAGAGTTCAGTGTAAGCCCCAGGCTTGTCACCACCTGCTTAAATGTGAGAACTGGTGCTTCAGGCATGCCCAAGTCTGCCTAGCTTTCTTTTATTAGTGGGGACATTTAATTAAACCAAGATAGTCCTTGTGCCTGACTGGGGCATCTACTGATGAGAACAGAATTGATAGGAGATGAACAGGTAACAGCAGGAGATACAAGGGAATGAGAAATAAAAGAGCCATAGTCAAACTGAAGAATATTGCCATAGTATATTATATTTGACATTTACTACTGTATCTAATAATGCATCCCTGGCTCTCCAGCGGCCATGTTATTTCATTATTTTAAATTTTGGAAGTTTCTGTTTTTGATAAGTGACAGAAATCTTAGCTCTCCATTCCTTATTAGAGTGCATGTGTAATTGTGTTCTTTTGTTCATTATATGTGGATGTTGCTATCTAACCAGTGGAACACGGACAAAATTATATAAATAGCCTTGCCTTTTCAAGGTATTTACAATTCTATTGTTGTTTCCATAAGCCACAGAGGGTGAGTTATTTTTCATGGACAGACAGTGCATTCTTCTCTTGGGATTTTTATGGACAGACTGTATAAAATGATAACACAATGAATAGAGGGCCAGCTCTACTATATCAAAGGCTTAAATCAGCTATTTCAGACAGAAACTCAATGCAGTAGGACACACTTCAAATAGGTCTGCAGGTACAAGCTTTAACACAGAATTCCAGCATGTTTTGTGATTAATTCTCATGAATGGTTAGTGGCATTTTGACCCTAAGTTTGAGCTAAGGTGAGAGAGATTTCAATGATGTAGGTTCAGGTGGTGACCTGAATAAAATCAATCTCATTTGCATGTCAGAATTGAAATAGATTGTGGTCCGTGTTCAGAATGGCAAGGTTTAGGATTACTGAGGAAGTAGGGGAAAGGTGAATTTGCTACTTATGTTTTCACATTGTGTGATGATAGTCATGATTCTATAATCACAAGGCCTACTCCTATTTCCACTCTTTTCCTGCAAGGGAAAGGTCTTCATTGTAATTGTTTAAGAAGAAGCCATTCTAAGGTTAATTTCTAATTAACCCTGACGTCATCATTATAGCTAGAGCTTCCCTTTTTATTGTCTCATTTTAAAACCTGTTTTGGAAAAAAAAAGCCAAATTAAAGTAATTTCTTCAAACTGTCTCAAAGGAGTGTGAAGAAATGTCTATTTGCAATTAATGATGCAGAAAATAAGAATTACTCCCCATTTGCCAATAAAGTATATTTTATCAGTTTGAAATTCATTTAAATGGAAAAGATTCACATGGAATTAAACTTTACACATAGACTTTAATGCAAGCATAAGTCTACAGATGCAGAGGTGACCCATTTCTCCTTCCCAGCTATAGTTCCCATGAGAACTCTAAGCTCATAAATAGATTTCCTACATCTCAAACCATTATGTCATAGTTTTAAAATTATTATTACTTGATAACTTAGTCATAACCTCATGATAATAATTATAATATACTATAAATATCCAGCAAAACAATTTCTAAGCCATTGACCGAATTCTAATATGATATTCTATGGGTTTCCCATTTAATTTTTTCCCAATCACTTTAACTGATATGCTCATAAAGAAATCATACACATGTAATATCTTGGATAGAAAGTGCATATTTAGAATATCTAAAACAATAGAAGAAACGTATGATGTCACAGACTCATAAAATCAAATATTCTCTGTGATGTATGTCAGTCACTCTTTAATTTATATATCTCATACATTTCCAAGGAGGAGACAAAAAGACTGCTGAGGACAAGATTAACCATATCATTTGATATACAAAATTTGAACATGGATGTTTCATGCTAGTCATCATATTGGGAACACATAATTACCTCATTTCTCAAAGGATTACCTCATTGCTCAAGTGCCATACAGTGATAACAGACCAGAAGGCAAAAGATCAAAGAAGGGACAGATGCTGGACAAACATCCAAGCATGCCTTTCTGACTTCCATCCATCGAGATGCAGCAAACAAGATGGCAGGTTGAGATACAAGGTATTCATATGCCACTATTTCCTGAATCATAAAGGAAACCCTGTTATTAATGGCAGACTACCTTCTATGATAACAACTTGAGTAGCATGAGACAAAAGTCTCTATTTTCACTCGCACCATAGTCCATTATATTGACAAAGGAATGATGGTTAGTAAACCATAGTTCAGAATCCTCTAATAACAAGGACTCCCTTCTCTGTGACATGGGACAATCAAGGAACTTTTGAGGGTAAGCATCTGGCCAAAAAAAGAAGCAAAAGGCATGGAGAAAGCATGTCACATGCCTTTCTGCAAATGACACATATCACTTCCTCAGACCTTCCATGGCCAGAACTGTCTGCAGGTGAAGTGTGGCTATTCACCCAGGAGGAAATAAAAATGAGGTGTAGGCAATGCCCAGAAGATCTGTCACCCCTCACTAGTTAGCTCAGCAAGTGCTTGTTTCATCTCCCTCCCACCCTTATGATAGGAGGTAAGGAGATCGCAGTGTCTGCCCTGCTTCACATGTTCTAGTGACCTGTGAACTAAAAAGGCAAGCTATGCATTCCTCATCCCACACTATACACATCATGGTTGACATTTTCTGCCTGGAAAGCAATCAATAGTCAGGTAGGAAGCTTCCATTCCTTTCACAGAATCTTGCATTATTCTTTAGCTTCACTCGCAAATGTCATCTTTCCTTTTGCCCTTCCTCCTCCTGGGAAATTGCCAATGTATTTGTCTCATATTAAGAACCTAGTCAATGTGCTTGCTCTCATGTAGCCCAGATTAGCAACCTTAAAGCCACTTAGTCAAATCCTTAACCGTCCTTATTATTTAAAGCACATAACAGAGTTAACAAAAAAGTCTCTTTTTTATTTATTTTTTATTAGATGTTTTCTTTATTTACAATATCTCCTTTCCAAGGTTCCCCTCCAAAATAAAAATAAAAATAAAATAAAATAAAATAAAATAAAACACCTAAAACAATCCCCTGTTCCCTCCCCCCTCCCTGCTGCTCACCACCCCACCCTCTCCCACTTTCTGGCCCTGGTATTCTCCTACACTGGGGCATAGAACCTTCACAGGGCCAAGGGCCTCTCCTCCCATTGATGATCAGCTTGGCCATCCTCTGCTATACACATGCTGCTGGAGCCATGTGTGCCCCCATGTGTATTCCATGGTTGGAGTTTTAGTCCCTGGGAGCTCTGAGGGTACTAGTTAGTTCATATTGTTGTTTGTGCTAAGGGGCTGCAAACCCTTCAGCTCCTTGGGTCCTTTCTCTAACTCCTTCATTGGGGACCCTGTACTCAGTCCAATGGATGGCTGTGAGCCTCTACTTCTTTATTAGTCGGGTACTGTCAAAGCCTCTCAGGAGACAGCTATATCAGACTCCTGTCAGCCAGTACTTGCTGATATCCACAATAGTGTCTGGATTTGATGATTGAATATGGGAAGGATTTCCAGGTGGAGCAGTCTCTGGATTGTCCTTCCTACAGTCTCTGATCCATAGTTTGTCTCTGAAAATCCTTCCATGGGTATTTTGTTCCCCCTTTTAAGAAGGAACGAAGTATCCACAAAAGGCCAGAAACTGGAAACAACCCAGATGTCCCTCAACAGAGGAATGGATACAGAAAATGTGGTACATCTACACAATGGAGTACTACTCAGCTATTAAAAACAATGAATTTATGAAATTCTTAGGGAAATGGATGGGTCTGGAAAATATCATCCTGAGTGAGGTAACCCAATCACAAAAGAACACACATGGTATGCATTCTCTGATAAGTGGATATTAGCCTAGAAGATCGGAATACACAAAATACAATCCATAAACCACAAGAAACTCAAGAAGGAAGAAAAGTCTCTTTATCAGTGATTATGAGAATAATTGGAAAAGAGTTATGAGCCCAAACAGAGTGAGTAAATTATTTTTAAAGTAAGATACATAGGGAAGAAGGGCAAAGTATATGAACAGAGATTTTTTTTTTTTTGCTTTTATGACATTTGAATTGTTGCTGAATCTCCCAAAACTTAGATGCATTATATTTTTGTAAGTTAATATGTTTACTTCTTGGGTACCATAGTGACATTCACAAAGGCCACTGTTGTAAATAACTAGAAAAATATGTGAATATGATAACATCTGCTGAATTTTCTCACCCAGAAACAGGATAAAGAGAATTTTTAGAATCACTGTTCAGAACTGTAATTCAGAATAATTTTAGATTTAGAATTGCTGTAAGCATAGTAACAGAGAGCTCTTGTGTCCTGTGCTTGGTTTTTTTCTTAGTACTTCCAACAAAACAGTCGCTCTAGCAAAGAAAGAGGTTCAGTTTATACAATGGCATCAGCAAGACTGTAGACTTTGGATCTCACCCTCTCTTCTACCGCTGTCCTCTATCCACTTCTGCACCTCACCCAGGATCCTAGTTGTACCACCTTTTCATGTCCCCTCACTTCCACAAACCTGAAAGTATTCTTTGTCACCCCCTGGTCTTCCAACACTTTATAGTCTTTGAAGAAAACTGTTTAGCATTTTTAACATGTCCTATAACTTTGATTCATTTGCTGTTTTATTGGAGACACATTGAAGTTATGGGTTTGGGGGAACAAACCTACCAGCAATCTAACTCCTGTCTAGTTGTGCCACATCAGGAGTCATCTGAGTCACCATGGAGATGGCATGACTGATCTAGAGCCTACATCTTGATAACCTGCCAGGTGAGCCCTCGGGCTTTCCTATTTGTAATTAGCAGATACTTTAAGAGGTAACATTTTGTCCAGTACTTGCATCTTGTCTTCTTTGTAGATACCTGATTCTCTCTTGACTCTGGGTCATTGGTTGACTTTCCTTTTGTAAGTAACAGACAATCTTTAAAGGTGATTTTCTCTATAATTTTGTTGTGTTTGAGACCAGTACGGTTTCCACTTCTCAGCAGAAGCCAGAAATTCGGTATTTGGAGTCCAAATCTATTCTATTTACATCAGTTGTTATAGTGAGTTACCCTGGTGGTCAGTTCTCCATGATTGCAGTGTAGATGTTACTGTTGACCAAATCATATCATTCCACTTCTTTTGGCAGCAGCTTCCTTTGGAACAGGTTTGCCTGTTGGGTTTTGGCTGATGAGATATGAGGTAAAGCTGTGTGCTAGTATCAGCTAAAGGAAATGTTCTTTCCTAACAAGGAAAAATAATAAGACAACAATTCACTTTCATAACCTCCATAGCTGTACCTGCATATAATGGGAATCTCTGAGTGCTATAATTTGAAATGTAAAAATAAAAATAAAGAGAGCAGAGTACAAACTGGCCTTGATGCCAGAGAGCATTTCCAAGGTGCTGTTTCAGCCAACCCTAGGACCTAAGTACAAACTGTTATGTAAAAACCCACAAAACAGTTAGTAAGCAGAAATAAATGTCTTTCTGCTATACTTAAAAATGGCTAGAAAGAGCCAAACAGGAGACAACTATTTGGTCCTAAAAACTTTTGTGACAAAAAAAAAATCCCTGCTATGAACAATTTAAGTAGCTGTTATAAATTCCCACACATGTTTGCACACTTCTGGAAGGTGTGATCTTAAGACCATGGACTGTAGCCAAGAATGGGGCCATATCATTTACCCAGTATGTTAAAGTCTCATTAAAATGTCAACAGTTAACACCTTTTTCTGGGCACTGATGTTTATATTTAAAGTCTAGTTGAGTAAGCAGATACTTGCTCTAACATTATGACTTTATTTCTATTTGATTTACAAATTTGTGAGTCTTCTGTTAAAAAAAAAAAGCATCTCTCCCCCACATGTTATTTGCTCCTTTCCAAGTATAATTAGCGATAAAAGCCTTTTCTCAGGGTCTTTTATAGTCATGCTTCACTTTCCTTTGAATCTGTCAAGCAGTGTTTAGTGTTGGCCAATTAAGTGCTGAAGTATTTCACAGGTTTGCTCTGTTGACACTCTCCCAGCAACACTTGATGGCAGGCATTAGAGATGCAAGTGGGCTTAGCTTCTGGTCTGATGGCTTATCACCCCTTACATTTCTATGGAGGAGCCTCATCAGCAATGTGATGTTATTCGGAGGTGTGGCCTTTGGGAGGTGAACTGGTCAACAGAGTGTGGCGTCCTCATGAATGAATTCAGTGTCTTTATAAAAGAAGACTCAGAAAGGATGCCTTGTTCCTTCCAACCTGAGGGCAATTGGCAGAATATTAAAAAAAAAAAAAAAGGGGGTGTCTAACAGGGAGCCAAGCACACACACTGACACCTTGAGCTCAGACTTCCAACCTTCATCACTGTGAAAAATAAGTTTTCATTTTATAAGGCACCCAGTCTGTGGATTTTTTGTTTGTTTGTTTGGGTTTTGTTTTTGTTTTAAATTTTATGTATGTGAGTACACTGTTGCTCTCTTCAGACACACCAGAAGAGGGAATCAGATCCCATTATAGATGACTGTGAGCCACCATATGGTTGCTGGAAATTGAACTCAGGACCTGTGGAAGAACAGTCAATGTTCTTAACTGCTGAGCCATCTCTCCATCCTCAAGTCTGTGGTATTTTGTTACAGCAACCAGAACAGATTAATAGTCTTCACTACATAGTTCTGGTGGTTCATCTTTGACCAGCAATCAAATGCCAGCCCAGATCCTCACAGCATTTTATCTTTAAAGACTATTTATTTCAGACATATTTAATGAGTTAAAAATAATATAATCGAGGCTGGCAGAATTATGAAAAACTCTGCACATGAAGTGCACTTTTGCTACATAGGAAACTTTCTTAATTTCTATATTTCCGAAAACATGCAAAGGGCCACAAGGAATGAGTTTATGACATAGAACATCATAGTTGTGATTCCAATGACAGCTCCTTTGTCACCAGCAGTATAGTTCCTGGAAACTCCATGAATCTGCATGGGAACGCATTGCAGATTTAGATGTAATCAATTTAAAGTGGAAACTCGATATTCCATGGTTATTTTAATTTCAAGGAATGTCCCTCTTGATTCTACATGTATTGAGTCTTGAATAATGAGACATTTCATGTTTCATGATGATATGAAGATCTCTGCATTTTAAATGAATAAATAACTGGAAATCTGAGAAATAAAAGTTTGGCTGAAGGTAGTAATTTCTTCTTTATATGAAGCATATTGTGTTAAGAAATTTAAACAAAAGAAAATCCTGGCAGTAATTTATCTTTAAACATTTTCTTTACATATAATTATTTATTGTAATATGGGTATATGTATATGTGTATGCACACAGGGAACATATGTGGAGGTCAAAGGGCAACTCTCAGCAGCTTGTTCTCCTCTACCACGTGGGTCCAGAGGATTGAGCTCAAGTTGACAGGTTTGGCAGTGAGTGCCTTTCCCACTGAGTCCAGGTGGCCCCACCATTATTTATTCTTACAGGAAAGAATTTAATCTAAATTGAGTAAGTTTTACTTTTTCAAAAATATATTCTTTTCATTGGCCTTTAACTTTCCCTCTCAAGAAAGTAGTGTTATTTAGAGAAGATAAAAATCATCCATTGAAGGAGAGGCCCTTGGTCCTGTGAAGGCTCTACGCCCCAGTGTAGGGGAGTGCCAGGGCCAGGAAGAGGGAGAGGGTGGGTTGGTGGGCAGGGGGAGAGTGGAGGGAACAAGTATTCTTTTCAGAGGGGAAACATGATATCATTCGAAATGTAAATAAAGAAAATATCTAATAAAAATCATCCATTGAGACTAAATTTTAAAGGAACATCTATAAGATTTTCTACGCAAATTTATGCACTTAAATGTTGATGTGAAGTATAGATTTTAGAATTTCCTTTTCATAATTCATTTGAGTTTAGTGATGTAATTTCAACATTATATTCAATACTAATCTGTGACAATTGGAAAATATCTCATGGGTTGACTTTTCTAAGCAGAAATTTGATCAGAGAATATAGATAGAAAGCTTTTGCTTTAAATTCAGTATACATCAATGCACAGGCATTATTCTCTGGGCCATCTATGACAATAGTTCAGATCACTTTGTCAGGGCAGAAAAGACTGAGGTTTGAAGGATTAAGAGCACAAGATTAGGCTGGGGTGATGATGGCAAGAAAGAAGATAGAGGATCAGTGTTCAGAACCCCAGAACCCACATAAAAGTATGGTTATTGTGGGAGCCTCAGAATCTATTTATTGCAGTCTCTGAAGGCAGAGATGGAACTCCTAGAGTAAGCTTTCTGTCCAAACTAACCATATTGTTGAGCTTTGATTTTCACTGAAAGACTTCGTTTCAAATAATAAGGTGGAAGACCTTGACATACAACTTCAGGACTCCATACACACACACACACACACACACACACACACAACCATGCCCACATCCACGTGTACTCACACACATTCAAACACAAACATACACATATATATACATACTCAGACACACATACATCCATGCCCACCCACATACATTCAAACACACATACACAGATGAGTACACACTACACATATATGCACATGACAAAAAGGGAAAACTGATAAAGCACTAAAGTTGGAGTTGACTCATTAATGAGTGGAACATAAAGCTGGTTTCCTAATCATGAGTGCAGAAAGCTAGGACTGCTGACCTATCTGGCATGAACACCCATTGTGTGGCAGACACTAGTTGTTTCAGTGGTGTTGGTCAAAAGGTCATGTTGTGGAGTCCCTGAATTCTGGTGTAGGGGCTGTCATTAATTTTGGTGGTGAGACTAGCATGAAGTCAAAACAGGGTAGGGGGTAAGCAAACACAAACTTGGCAACCTGCTTCCAACTGTGAAATCCACTGGAAGCCATTGGACCAAATGTGCAGTTTATTGCCAGTCTTGCAGCCTATCTCCATTGTTAGACTCTCAGGACTCAGTCCCTCATGCCATTTCCAGCCAAAACACTCAGTGTCATTGTTAAGTAAGATCCCCATGCGGTGCCACTGAATCTGTGTTCAAGTGAAATTCTGGTGTTCTCAACAGAACTCATGAGTCAGCCCATCGGAGACGGAAGGGCATGTTTAGTTAGTAGCTCCCTGGTGACTCAGTGTGCAGTGTGTGCTGGAGGGAGGTCCTCCTACATTCTGCATGAAAATTATCTGGAACGCTTTTAAAGAAGGCTAAATTGGGCATGATTTACACTTTTGATACCTTCCTCCATCCTCTCCATGCCACATGATAAAGGATGCAGCGTGTACCTAGGTGACTTTGAGAAACATTTGAGCTCTGCTTTTTGGGCGTGGAAGGGAGAAAAGAGAGACAATGTTGTATAATAATGTGGTTCTCACTGAATGTGTGGGAGACAATGGAACTTTGCTCCAAAGGTACAGATTGGGATGGAAAGGCATTTCTGTCTGTCATTGTTGGTACTTCAGTGGTCATCGGAGATAACTTAGGGGATACCTCAGTTGTCACTCATAGTTCCAGCTGCAACTACATGTCTCACCTTTTGGTTGTCCTTGTTTTTTCAAGACAAGGTTTCTCTGTGTAACAGTCTTGGGGGTCCTGAAACTTGATTTGTAGACTAGGCTGGCCTCAAACTCATGGAGATCTGCCTGCCTCTGCTTCAAGTGCTGGGATGACAGGCATGTGCCATCATGCCAGGTTTTCCAGCTGCAACTACCCTTGAGTACTTAACACATAGCCTTGTTATCTTAGTTTGGTTGCCCCAGTCAAAGACCTAGCATTAAAATTACTGGAATGTATCCTCTTGGGTTTTTTTTTTCTTTTTTACTTATTTTTTGCATATGTGTGCACATCTGTGAACCTGTACAGCATACATGTCACATAGAGGTCATAGAACAATGCATGAGTCAGTTTGGTTCTCTCCTTCCACTATTTGGGTTCAGTTGATTGAACTCATGCCCTCAGGCTTGACAGAAAGCACCTTTAACTGCTGAGCCTCTTCTCCAGTTCTGTTGTATTTCTGCTGGTGGAACTTATTGATTGACTTAAGGCTCTTAAGGAAATGTCCAGCGACTCTTTTGTTGCATCAGATATTACAAAAGTTATTAAAATGTTGTATGGTTCAGTATGTAGACTGCTTACCTGCCACATGGAAGCCTTGCTTTCGGTCTCCAGTGCCTCATATACTAGGCCTGGTAGAACATGCCTGTAATTCTAGTACTGGAGAGACAGCAGGATCATCAATTTCAAGGTCATTTTTAATTATATAGCTAGCGTGGGCTACAGAAGACACTGTCTCAAAAAAAAAAAAGTGCATTTGCAGCTCATCCCCATTCTTACTTTCCCCCCAAACAAACATTCTCATCTGTTTCTTGTGAATTAACTTAGAGATATTTAGGCTTGTATTCTTATATACAACACATACTTCCTAGCACACATTGTAAAATTTGTTTATTAAATGACCTACCCTGGTGACTGTCTATGTACACACTCATTTCTCTCCCTCTTTCTTGTTAATATGTGTAAACAATTCAATTTGTGAAGGGACCACATTCATAAATAGAATTCTTCTGTGGCTGGACACTGGGTTTTAGCCCTTTCATACATTAAGTAATGCAGGAATAAATATTCTTTTAGGTAGCCTTTGCACACTGCAGAAATAAATGAAGATTAACTGAGAAAAACAAGCTCTACACCAAGCTGGGCATTGCTACTTGTATTTGACAGATTGTCAAAAGTTGGCAGAGGAGAGGGAATGCTCTGAAGTGGGGAAGGAGGCAGATTTCTCATGCAAAGGCATGTTGGAGGCTGGGCATGAAGATGTGCTCTATCTAGGAGAGGGACAGACTACTTGATTGTTTGGGAGTACATACTGAGCTTTCTCTGATTGGTGCTAAGTTAGAAGAGGGGACAGAACTAAGGGCATTATTAGATTGTAATCAACAAAAGGTCATTTGCTGATGATTGCTGAAGACAGTGCTGTTTAGCTTCCTGGATTGTTACCAGAGAAAGCAATCTGGCTTTCTGAAATCCTGACTCATAGCAGTCTGTTTACTGAAGAAAATGGGTTAGTTTCCTGATTAGGTTATAGGGAGTTAGAGTCTTATTTTTGAATATGATCTAACTGTTATCTATTGATATTTTCAGCTTCTCTGAACATATATGTGAGTATTTTATAATTCTTTAGAGTGAAATTATTAGCAGAAGTTATTGACTTATTTATCTATATATCATCTATCCATCATCTGTCTATCTATCTATCTATCTATCTATCTATCTATCTATCTATCTATCATCTGTGTACCTACCTATTTATCTATAGAAGAGACAGAGAGAAGGAGACTGGTAAATTGCTTCTGTAGAATTGGATGAGTGTGCAATGTCCTTATGCCTGAAGTGATGTAGGAGTTTGTATTGCCAGAACGTTCCATCTTTGTGCTTTGTATAGGTAAAAAGGATAATTTAATTTGTGATTGAGGTTGAAGATTTTCTGCAAAATTGTTTATTTTTCTTTAAATATTATCTATTTTTATTCCTGATATAGACTGTTTGAATTTCCCCCCTGATCAAAGTGCATATTGCTGAAAGAATAACTCTTTGGAAATTGGTATTATTGCCCTAAAAATTCAACCCTAAAACCAAGAAGGGACATGTCTGAAACATGGAAATTAGACCACAGGATTCCTTGCCTTACCTGTTGTCAGCACCCATCTAAAGGGGTCTTTCTATCTCACAGAAGATTGACCACAAAATGTCAAAACACGATTAAGATGAAGGTAGAGCTGAAATGTGGGATTGCAATTAGAAACCCAACTATTTAACAGGAAATAGAATCTCACTCATCTGATTGGTCTAGAATAATAACCTAAAAAGATATTGTCTTAGACATTTCTTCTACTTCACATAATTTGGAAAATCCTGATCATGTGTGTGATTGATTTTGGAAAAGGGTTATATATTTATAAGGTAGCTGTGTTATAACTTGAACCAAGTGCCGACTAGATAGCTTCCAATACATATAATACAAACCAACTCCACATGTTCCATGCAGAATGTAGTTTTCCTACCACTGTCCCAGTCTTTAGAGAATAATGAAACCCTGCCCCATCTCTATAAACCATCTTAATTATTGATATGAGCATTAGCAATATTTTACAGCAGATTCACATATTTACCCCGACTTTGTCTTGGTAACTATGTAGGGGCTGGAGAGATGGCTCAGTGATTAAGAGCACTGACTGCTCTTCCAGAGGTCCTGACTTCAATTCCCAGCAACCATATGGTGGCTCATAACAATCTGTAATGGTATCCAATGCCCTCTTCTGGTATGTCTGAAGACAGCTACAGTGTACTCACATACATAAAATAAATAATTCAAAAAATGTTAAAAAAGAATTCTGAAAAGTGGTAACTATGTAGATCTTCCCCCTACCAATTTTTGTTTCAATATTCTCAGATTTAAGGCTACGTACTTGTTCTTTGGGAGCTAATCATAGATCATTCATATTCCATGCACACTACAGTGTTATCTGAGAAAAAGTGAACAATTCAAGTGCTCAGATGTGTTTCCAGAATTCTCTTAAAATCTAGTTTCCCTGGTCTGGAAAAGTAGGCTCATGGAGCAAATTATGATGATAATATATAAAGTGTCTACTTGATTCAGAGGAGTGTTGATTCTAATGTGGATTGGATTTTTGTTAATTATATATTTATTTATCATTGTTACACTTCAAGAATGTAGGCAGCCCATTGTAGGGATATTAAATCACTTTCTTATTAAAAACAAAACATACATACATGCATACATGCACTCACAGGATATATCATTTGTTTACATTTTTTTCCTTTAACATTTTTAGTTTTGAAAGAAAGGATCACTACTCTCCTACAATGTTAACTGTAATATTGTCTTAATACTAAAAGACTTAATGACTATAGCTATGGAGTTTTACATCTGAAACCCCTGTAGTAATTCCCCTTTCATGTTTACAGTGAACTATGATTGGGCTCTTATAGTGTGTCAATTATTGCTTGAAGAAATTTACATGTACTACTTCATTTATTCCTCATAACAACCCTGTTTCTTAGTACTATTTTTCCCACTGATAAAGCAGAGAGATGCTGAGCATCTGCCCAAGGTCCTGAGAAGATGGCGGAACTAGTTCACAATGATCATTCTTGACTATTATTCTATTTTGAATCTTTAATTCACTATTATTTATTGTGAAAATACAATTTAATTTGATGAATTTTCTATTGTATTCTCATACAGTACATCCTAACGGCAGGTTCCCCATCCATCCTTCATTTCTCTTCAGAAAAGAGAAAGTCTCCCAGGGATATCAACCAAACATGGCATAACAAGATACAGTGAGAGTAGGCACAAAGTCTTATATCAAGGCTGGGCTAGGTGACCCCATATGAGAAAAAGCTCATAAGAGCAGGCCAGAGAATAAGAGATACCCCAATTCCTGCTGTTTGAAGCCCCAAAAAACCAAGAAGCTAACAATTGTAACATATGCAGAGGATCTAATGCAGACCCATACAGTCTCCATGGTTGCTGATTCGGTCTTTGTGACCCACTATGAGTCCTGCTTAATTGATTCTGTGGAACATGTTCTCCTGTTGTCTGTGACACTTCTGACTTGTATAATTTTTCCTCCCTTTCGGCATTTCCTAAACTCCAAGGGAAATGACCTGAAAGAGACCTCCAATTCTGGCTCTCTCATTGGTAATGTTTGGCAGTGGGTCTCTGCATCTGCTCCCATCAGCTGCCAGAGGAAGCCTCTCTGATGAGGAATTGGCTAGCACTAATCTATGAGTATAGCAGAATTTACTGAATATTATTGTCTAGACCCTAAAAAAAGAATTAAACACCCATTTAATATTGATAAAACTGATTTAATACAGATTCCAGTCTCAGTATTAGTTTATCTTACTACTTTGAAGATAAAAACATATGTACTAAATGGATATTAAACCAATCTTGGCTCCATTCAAATGATACTTATTCTTTTCTTATATAATGTATTTCTTCATACATTTTACTATTATAGTTATGTGCAAACATTATATTGTAGAGTGAGAGTTTTATTTCTCCATTCCTCTGCTCTACCTTTACCAAAGATTCCTCATTATTAAGTTTAAGTCTTTTACTAATTTAATAAGGCATGCTAATTATGTAAATTACACATATTAATGATAAAGTGACATTAAGATTAGATTTGTTTGATGTAGCAGTTTTGTATGCATAGAATGCTAATTCATTTCTCATAAAACCTACCATATATCCCCTGTTGTTATTTTCATCACTTTATGAAATGAGGCAGTTAAGAAAAAAAAGCAAAAATAGGTGTCCCAAACTAGTACTTGCTTAAGTTCAGCTTTGTACTCAGAATGTTTGCAGCTAGTTTACAGTCTAGTCTATCTTTACAGTCTAGTCCCTTCCACAAAACACTGCTTGAGTTCAGCAGAGTTGTAAACCCAGCTACCTTACACACCAAGCAGACCAAGATGGCATGAGCCGATCCCAGAGTTCATCTTTAGATGACTATGAAGATGCTGGAAACATTTACAAAATAGGAGACTTAAAGAAAAGAGAATATAATCTGGATATATTTATTTGATGATAAAGAAATCAAAGATATCTTTAAAAGTATGATTCATGACAGTGAAGGTTTTTATATAAAGAGTAAAATGATTTCAATTTAAATTATCTTCTCTAGAGTTTATTAATTGCTGGACCTATACCTTGACACCTGAGAGGGACCAAGAGGTTTAGTAGAAAAAATACAGGATTTGGAGCTGGGCAGCTGCTTCTGTAGTGAGAAGCAGGAACACTGCCTCTTCCTCCTACTCAAATGCCAATAGAAACCCCTCCTGGGAATACTCAGAGTGCCAGGATAGGGATAAAGGATTTTATTTTTTGGCATACTGCTTGGAATGTTGTCAGTATCTAATAACTTAGCATCTTCATGGGTATTGAGAGGACATTTTATCTTCCTGAAAGTTGGTGAAATACCCAGATCGTTAGCATAGATTTCAAGTCAAGACCTCACTCAAGAGCCACGGACCCCCCAAACCTTCTAAATTGGCAGGGTTTCTTTAATTAAAAAGTCTCAGTGATTCAATGGGCAGGAGGGTGGGAGCTGCAGTGGATGGATGTGTCTGGCATAATTTTGTTGCAAATGCAAATTAGTTTTCATGTCATTTACTAGCAAGCCCACTGTTTATAATAACTGTTCATAATGAATCAGGCAGATATTTTGCTCATACATTTCCCCTTGGGGCTTTAATAACTCTGCTTCTGTGTTTTATGGTTCCATGTTGTGGAGGAGACTTTGGTGGAAATACAGTCCTGTTTTATAGCCTCTGTAGAAGAGGGGTACAGGGGAGAAACAAACAGAAGAAACAAATTTGTGGTTGGAAGTGGTTCTGAGATAGAGAAGGGTGCTCCATCAGCCTGGCCTGGAGGGCATATGGGCAAAATGGAAGACGGTTCAGAAGTTTCCATCATTGAAGTGATTGAGAAGAATTTTAAATGGAGCAAAGACTTGAGCTGGGCCAGAGAGAAAACCTAGGTGACCTAACAAAAGAAGCCTTGTTCATTTTAGTAAATATTATACCTGCTACATTCCAGACTCTTGATAAGGCCATTAGCTGGACTATCCAGTATGATAGCCATTAGTCACTTGTACTTACTGAGTTTACATTTGTTTAAGAAAATTAATAGTTCAATTCCTCTGGTACATATCTTAAGCCATGAACACATGGCAAATAACCATTGTATTAATGAGGTAGAAGAACATTTCCTCTATGCCAGACATTTTTATTGGACAGCAGCACCCCAAGAGTACATGGCAGCTAGGAGGTGACTCCTATATTTGAGTAATTTGCAGTTTTATAAGTCTGAATGACTAGAGTTGTGTTATACAGGTTGATCTGCATATTATTATAGGTGTGTTTAGGATCAGGTGAGAAGGCTTATGCAAGATGGTGGTCAAATGATGAAGGAAGACTATATCGAGAGTGGCTAGATGCAGCCAGCTAATTCAAGGTGTTGAAAATCAGTTATCTACATTGTGTGTTTTCTCCACATGTTTAGAGTAGACTTATCAAAGAATTCACAGATCAATAATTTCTTTTGCTACTTCAAGAGTTGCTTAAAAATGAAATTGAAGAGATAATATCTTCAAAGACTGCACACTAGCTTGGGAAATATTTGTCATGAGTGGGGTTCTTTGATTTTCTGTCATTTACTAGAGATACAATGGTAGAGAATTTTAAGAACTGTTAAAAAAATACAAGAGCTGTTATAATCCCAGAATCACAAGACTAACTTTTCTTCTAGTCAAATTAGATTTTTTTCTGTTTCTTTCTTGGGTGTAGTTGAGATATTTTAATAAATATTTGACTTAGAACATTCGACTTAAAATTTTTAATCTTTGTAGATTTATAGTTTTGCAATTCCACTGTCAAAATGACAGATACTGATGCGTATTTTAAGGTAATCTTATATAATTATTTTCAGTGCCCTGTATCAATCAATGCTCTGACAGGCCATAAAATGTTACAGCTCATAAAGAACCAGCAAATAGTCAATTTTCAAAGTACAGCAGAAGAAACATAAATTAGATTGATTATATAACTACAAAATAATTAGTCCAGTATTTCTACACACTTTGAAAACTTTCCTGACGCTGATTATTGTTGAAAAAACATGCAGGAACCTCTGAAAGCTATCCAGTTCCCAAACTTGACTGAAATTATTTTACATTTACTTTATGTCACAATCACACTCCCAGACTCCTCTACTCAAGGTGAACTCATTCCTTACATTGACACCTATCTCCTCTTATGTATGGGAGTCTCTATGTTTACCTCTCCTTCTAGTCCACGAAGCTTATGCCTCACGTTTGCTGTGAGTGTCAGGCTCCGTAGCAGACTCCCTTGTCAGGGCTCGAAGGAAAGCACTTAACTGAGGAAGGTGTCTCAGGAGCTCCTGTTCTTCATTCATTAGCCTCTGCAAGTCCAAAGTCTGACCCCTAAAACTTGTTTTAGCTCTGCCTTGGGAAACTGATACAATGTGCATCAAGTTCCTCCATCCTCCATCACCAGCTTCCTCTCAAGTCTTCTCTATGCCCCCCCCCTCCATAGCTGCAAGTTTGATTGTGTATACCACTTTTCTCTCATCAGCACCATTGACACCATGTTACTTGACCCTAATTATTTTCTTCATACTTCTCAAATTCACCTCCTGGCTTGTCTCTCTGCCTCAAGTCCTGCCAAATGATAAAAATCCTTCCTGCATCTAGAATGAGATTCCAAACCACAACCTGCCCATAACCTTTCTCCGATTAAAATCAGCAGTAACAGCGCAGAACACTGAACATGAGGAGTTTCATGCTGTCACCATTCCTATCTCAGGTCACTTCCTGGTCTTACTCCCTGCCACATGTGCAGCTCCTGGGTCTCTACATAGGCTATGCTGGCCCTAGCTCATCTGTGAAACTATAACAGGGTTCACCCCCTCAAGTGTCTCCTCCTGACACCTCATATCTCCCTCCCAAGACAAAGCTCACACTACTTAGCTAGCCTAGTGTCATTGTCTTCTTGGTCGTGTACTCCCTCAACTTGGAACACATTACCTGCAGGCTGGTTGTCCATCAATCTCAAATTTCAAGTACTTTACCAAGTGTTTGTTCATAGTAGATTCTCATTAAATGGTTTTCAATTACTTTGCTTATGTTACCCTTGTCTATCCTTAAACTAGCCCTATAAGCCAGCCTTATCTTTGCACCTCTCAAACACCTTGCTCAAAATGACAATATAATTAATTGTATACAATTGTATATAATTAATAATTTTACGCAATAATTATCAAGTTGAGGTTTGATGTCAAGTTAGTGCCAAAAGTCTATATTCTTTCTGTTAAATCCTGTTAATATAAATATTGTAAAGCACCAAATATTTCTTCCACTTGGTCTTTTATAACTTTCAGTTAAACAGCCTGAATTGTTTTGTTCTTTACTTTTTAAGCTTCTTTAGAAATGAAATATTCATGACCAGGAATACTACTAGCGCTGCAAGTTTGATTGTGTATACCTTCCTGTGAATGGCTTGTGACTTTGTAGTAGAAAGCTTATGAACCAGTTAGCTCATGTGACATATCTGAGCTCAGGAATTTAAAGAATCTTGGGCCAGTTGGACAGTAGAGAGGATTTATATGAGGTGTGGGGACCATGGTATTTTGAGATGAACAGATTTGGGGCACAACAATAAAGTTTCACACATCACTGATTGTGGAAGAGAGATTTTTATCCATCAATTACAGAGCAGTTGCATAGATGTTTCTAGAGATTTCTGTACTATTTACTGACTCAAGTCCCCTAGGAGAGCTGTCACCTGTTTCAGTTCTTGTTTGTTGGTCCTCATTGTCTTCAGAGCATCTTGTCACCGTGTTTAAGCCAAGTGAGTGCTGCATAAAAAGAGGTAATACAGAAGTGTGCTCATTCTGAAGCAAAGCCCAGACCTTGGAAAATATAAGGAAATAATTTCACAAGATGAAATTGTGTCAGCCTCAAAGAGGTTTTCTTTTTTCTTTTTATGTTGGGCAACAAAATTCATCAGTTTCCTTATTTTAAAAAAAGTAATATTTGCTGAATTGTCTATAAAATTAAAATTGCAAGCATGTTTTCTTTACATCCACTTATGTACTGGGACAGTTAGATCCCCAAAGAGAAATATAAGGCTTAGAAATCAAGCTGTGTGAGGATTTAGAGGAAGAATAATTGAAAATGTGAGGTAAAACTTTTCTTATAGCATCTAAAATAAAAATGTTTGCTGTGGGTATCACTAACATTGTCTTGTTCTTCTGTAATGTTTAAACCAATCAATATCTAGTTATCAGCAATAGACACACACACAAACGCAAACAACTGATGCTTTCTATGAGGATAAAATTAAATTTTACAATATACTCAGTAGTCATGGTTCCATCACAGGAGACATGAATGGAAACAGAAGTTATTAAAGACTGTTGCCACAAACGTGGACTTTCTTGCAATAATTGTTTTAGACATGCTAGTTTGAAGCCTTCCTTTAGGCCAAATTCTTGAGTTAGCTTGTTGTCACCAAAATATAAAGTCCCTTTGTATCAACTTTGGTCCCTTTGTATCAACTTTGGAAAAATTTAATATTAACTTTGATCTAGGAGACCTAAACATATTGCATAAAACATGTATTTTCCTAAGTAAACTCTGGCATGTAGGAGGTGATGAATTAGTATTTAGCAGTGACAGGCTAGAAATATGTTCTAAATAGTTAATTCTGAATTCCGAGAATGAGCAATGTGTATTTTGTTGAGCCAAAAAGCTAACAGGACTGTGTTTAGGTGTTTAGGTCTTCTCATGAAGCTCCATGGTGTAGTCGAACAACACTGTCAATCATCATCATCTGCAGAGAAAAATGAAAACAAGATTGCACACCCTTAATAAAGCTGCCAAGAATGTAACACGAGGGAGTGAATATCGTTCTGTGAGAATCCTGTTTGATAACATCTGACCCTCTGGTTGGCCTTCTAATGTTACCTGGGAGTGTGGAAAACATCCCAGGTGAGACTGTTCAGAATCGAATTGTGCATGTGTCACAGATGAGAGAGGTCGTGTATGTGTAAGCATCATTCATCCACAAGCAACACTACTAGACCCAAGATTTGCTATGCATTGCTTCAAAGCTACCCAGAGCCTATGCCAGGGAATCATGCCCCTCCTTTCCTGTTTTTCAAAAACTGACATTTATAAATTCTTTAATGAAATTTTTGTTTGTTTGTTTTTTGGTTTTTCGAGACAGGATTTCTCTGTGTAGCCCTGGCTGTCCTGGAATTCACTCTGTAGACCAGGCTGGCCTCGAACTCAGAAATCTGCCTGCCTCTGCCTCCCAAGTGCTGGGATTGAAAGCGTTTGCCTCCACTGCCTGGTTGAAACACTTTTGATTTGATGAAAATGCCTATAGATTTTGAAATATGTATGTGTTCAGGTCACCACCACAATGATAAGGATGAAAAGAAATCATGTATACTTACCATGGTTTTCTTATATTGATTCTTCAGTCAAATCAGCCCACATCCCACAGGTATTAGTAATGCTGATCTGTCCATCCCATGTCTTCTCTAACATGGCATATAAGTGGAGTTAGCCTCTGTGTAAGACTGATGGGTTTCTTCCACCTAGTCAATTGCATTTGAAAGCTATTCATGGTTTCAAAAATACTAGTGGTGGAGCCAATTGCATCCTTGTGATTTTGTTGGCTTGTTCTTCCAATAAATATTTGAACCATTTACAGTTTATGTATAATTAGTTGTAGTTTAGGTATAATGCTGTCATAAATATGAATATATAGATTTTGAATGAAGGTAGATTTTTATTTCCCTTGAGTGAAAGAGCTAGGTGGATTGCTGGGATAAAGTATTTATTTACTTATTTTATTTATTTATTTATTTATTTTATTAGATATTTTCTTTATTTACATATGATATTTCCTTTCCCAGTTTCTCTTCCAAAAAAGGAAAAAAGTAAAATAAAATAAAATCAAAAACAAAAACAAAAAACCCTGTTCCCTCCCCCCTCCCCCTGCTCACTGACCCACCCTCTCCTGCTTCCTGGCGCTGGCATTCCCCTACACTGGGGCATAGAACTTTCACAGGACCAAGGGCCTCTCCTCCCATTGATGACCAACTTGGTCATCCTCTGCTACATATGCTGCTGATGCCATTAGTCCCACCATGTTTATTCTTTAGTTGGTGGTTTAGTCCCTGGGAGCTCTGAGGGTACTAGTTGGTTCATATTGTGTTCATCCTAAGGGACTGCAAACCCTAAAGCTCCTTGGTTCCTTTCTCTAGCTCCTTCATTGGGGACCCTGTGCTCTGTCCAATGGATGGATAAAGTATTTATATATGACATGATCCAAGTGATTCCTGGATCTACTATATAATAGTCATGTGAGCAATGCCTGAGAGATTCTATACCCAGACAGACAGCCCTTGCTAGGGATCTACTATATAATAGTCATGTGAGCAATGCCTGAGAGATCCTATGCCCAGACAACCCTTGCTAGGCTCAGTCCCCTTTATTTTGGCCATCCTAGCGAGTGATAATATGACTTTTCAAGTACTCATTGGACTTTACTGAATAAGTGGTACTTACTTAGTTCAGGTGGACTAGAAACATGGATCATTGTTTCTATTCTTTGTATTCTTAAGGCCAAGTAACAACTTTGTTCCTAAATCCTTCTGTCAAGAAATCTTGAAAGGCATTCTTTAGTTGATACTATTTGCCTTGTTTTAATTCAAACAAGTGTCTAGTGGCAGGGGATAGGCATGTATATCATCAAGCATTATGAAGCCATTACTATAACCTTCCTATGGCATCTAAAATACTTGTTTTTTGTTGGTTGTAAATACACCCTGCTATTGTCTAGATAGTGTTCATCCTCATTTACAGTAGGTTTGCCTTAAATGTTGACATTGAAAAATGTCAGACTGAGGAAGTAGCTCAGCATGCAAAGCTCGTTAGACAAGAATAAGTGCTTGCATTTGCTCCTCAGAACCCAAAGAAGAAAAACCTGGCATGTTGCTTGGCACTTCCTTATAATCCCAGGCCTGTGAAGTGGAGATGGGTGGATCCCAAGGATTGCTGGCTAGCCTAGCCAAGTTGGAGAGTCCTAGATCACAGTTAGAAATTTTGTCTTGGGGGAGGGAACAGGGTGTTTTGGGTTTTTTTTTCCTGGAGGGGAAACCGAGAAAGGAGATGTCATTCGAAATGTAAATAAAGAAAATATCTAATTAAAAAAAAAAGAAATTTTGTCTCAAAGAAACAAGACAGATGTCTCCTAAGGAACAACACCCAGGATTACCATCTGACCTCCACACCCATGCACATACACACACATACACACACACACACACACACACACACACACATGCACACACATACATATGCACACACACATGCACATACATACACATGCAAAAAAAGAGAAAATCAAGGAACAGTCAGTTAACTTTATGTGTTCTTTTTTCATTACCACTCATGAGAAAGCAGAAGTCTTGTACTTCTTTCATAGTCTTACCTCCATAAATATTTGTTGAGTTCTTTCTTTGGGCCAGAAATTTTTCTGATTATGGAAATACAACAATGAGAAAAGTAGATACAAATGGAGAAGAAATAATAAAACAATAAGAAGATTTTAGGGAATTTTTGAGCTCTTTAGTCTTAAATGGGAAGGCCAGGGAAAACTTCTGTGAAGTTGATGATTGAGAAAGATGTTGGTAAACCTTGCAGATAGCTCTGCTACCTGCAGGAACAAGTGGCTGCACGGGGACAACAGTCGATGTGACAAGGACAAGAAATCATATAAGTCTCAGGGTGGCTGGTAGAGAGGAGAGGAAGAGTAGACCAGAAGAAGAGAGAACAGAGGCCATGGTAGACCATACTGAGTAGCACTCTAAAGCAACTGAAGTGCCCATAAGTTTTATTCTTGGCCATTGCGAGCAGAACACAGGCTTGGGTCGAGGAGTGAAAGCAGAAAGACCAACTTAGAGGCTACTGTTGTGACCCAGGCAAAATATTGCAGTAGCTTGGATCAGGGTAATAACCAATAGAAGCCCAAATCCATCCACTCTGCTGTTTAGCTATCTGAATAGTCTAGTAGGATATTGGGTTCTATGGCTGATCCTAAGACTTCTTTCCAGCACATTGCAATTTTATCAATGCTTTAATTTAGCAAATGTAAAAGTCTTGCTTAAAGAACATATACTGAGTATATTGCAATTCCCAGCCAAAGATACTCCACTGGAAACCTGAATCCATATACTGTGGAGATAGCTTCTATTTGAGGAAGAAACATGGTATCAAATTTTGCTTCATTTTGATAGTAGCATGACGTATCTCTAGTATTGGAGTAATTTCCTGACACTGGCACCCAACCATGTGAATATTCCTAAGCTCCATAGATATCCACAGGCATCTTATAAAACAGTTAAATGAAGCTAGCTCTGGGTCCCTTCTGTTGTATCCATACCCTTTACATCACAGAATTGTCATCTTGATCCATTTCAGAAAGTACAAATGCTCCTGAAATCTTCAAAATAACACTGTCTTTGCCAAATATAACATAATTAGAAGGAAAAACCCTTGGTGCTTTTTACTAGGATCACAGCACAGCAATGTCTGATCACACATCTGCTTTCTTGCTATTTTGGTAAAGAAAGAAACTCCTTGTTTTGACATGAATGAGCAGTGCTAGTCATCTCTGCCAATCGGCTTTTAAAAATCCACCCAAGGTCACAAGCGTCACCTTCCTCAGAACTAGTGACTCTTACAAGACGTGTCCTCAGGAGGTAAGAGAATAATGAATTGTTCCTTCATGGATGGAAACCATTGTGTTTTTGACAAAACACAAAGCTGTATTTGAGGCAGTGATTCAGATATCTAAGAACAACACTCCCTTCCCTGACATTTGATAAAAAGGCATGCAGTCTATGCACTTACTTACCTAATGAGTGTTTCAAGCCCATGGCACTCAAAGTGTAGCTACAAAAATACTTGCCATACACTGGGAGGGCATGGGTGCAACTTAATGGACGAAAGTTCACAGAATCTTGCTTTTCTGCTAAGCATTCTCCACAATGAATGCTTGAGAACGTTCCTTCTTCCATAACTACCCTTCTACTTAAAAATATGTATCCTCCCCCATCCCAAATTGTATGTGCATCATTTACTACATGTGAATCTCCAAGATAGAGATGTCATTGATAATGATCTTAAGAAAAAAAAGACTGAGTCTAAAAACTAGGTGTACTGGCTAGTTTTATATCAACTTGACACAAGTTAGAGGCATCAGAGAAGGAAGACTCAAGTGAGAAAAAGCCTACATAAGATTAGGCTGCAGGCAAGCCTGTAGGGCAATTTATTAATTGGTAATTGACAAGGGAGGG
>JADRCC010575630.1:0-20217 GCA_019843855.1 Hylomyscus alleni
GCTATAGAATTAAAACTCCCAGAGGGGAGAAGAGGTAGGGTGGAGAACAAGCTGAAAGGCTAGCAAACTATGACAAACCCAGAACAACTTTTTAAAAAGTGTAGGGGGTGGGGCAGGGGGCAATCAAACAGAAGCCGCTCCCTACAGAAGCAGGTGCAGAAGGCTAATGTAAATTCTGTGCCCTGAGAGGGGGGTAAACCAAAATCAACTCTATCAAACGTGGGGACTGGTTGAAAATAAACCTCACACTTTTATTAATCTAATCCCTGCTTTGTAAGCCATGACATTTAGCCGGGTAATTAAATAATAATTGAATAAGTCTGCGAGGCATAGAACCAGGCAGAAAGGCACATTCCCTTGAGACAATTTTTTTTAATCAAATATTGACGTACTCTTCAATATTAATGATGGGGAGTTAATGCTATATTTTATATTTACATACTAACATTGTTTGGAAGATCCTTTGTGATTTATAGGTTCTCAACTTACACATGTGAGTTGAATTGAAAGCACAAAAGAAAAATCCAAGGTCTGGGAAACACAAATGGATAGTAGTGTGGCCCGGGCTGAAGCTCCACTACCCTTGCTCCCGCCCCTCACCTATGACAACCTTCAGAAAGGCACACAAGTCTAACTGTCCTTATTCCACAAACATTCACTTGGTGCCGGGGGAGATGCGGAGCTTCTTTTTCTTTTAAGATTGTGATATTATTAGTTTTTAGTTACGTGTGCGGGCATGTGCTTGTGAGATCAGGTACCTGTGGAGGCCAGATGTGTCAAATCCCACGGAGGATTTATAGATAGTTGTGACCTACCTAATGTAGATGCTGGGAATGAAAGTTGAGTCCTCTACAAGAGCAATGTGTTCTCCTAACCCCAGAGCCACCTCTCCAGCCCAGGAGTTTCCCTTCCAAGCAGTCCCTTGCGTTTTGCTGGCACACAGGAAGCACCGGATAGAAAAGGGCGTGGCCTCCCCACCATAGTGTGCTGATCAATGACTAAAGGCAGACTCTTGGACATGAGTGTATATGTGTGCGTATGTGTACTTTACTCCTCTGAAGGTTACCTTACACATGATTTAATGACAAATTAACATACAGTGTTCTGCCTAACTTTCATATAGACAACTCATTTGCATAAGTGCTTTTAGCATTTTGGTCTGTGCTGAATTCTTGTGTCTGCATTCAACTTACTGTTAATTACTATTGACAAATAGTTTGTGCCTGTCTGTTTGCATACAGTGAAAGTCCAACACTAAGGATGTGTAGAAACTTGACTCTGGTCTAGAACATGATCTATCCCTTAGCTGTGTGGTTTCAAAACTTTTGAAGACTGTCCCTCTGTCATTCACAGCATAATGGCTCTGGACCTGTCACCTTTTAGGTTTAATTTTCATTGTTAGCAGTTTTCCTCAGATCAAATAGAAACAATCAGTAAAGCAGTAAGCTGTGCCCAGATTTATAATTTGTAATTTCTCCTCTGATTCTTCAGATAGTGGTGACCAACAATGACGCATTAAACAGAGTTGTGAATAGTTGGTCCTGGTGACCATTATAAAAATATTTCTAGCATGTGCCCATAAAAGAACTTTTAAAATTTCCAGAACACCAACTATTAAAAAAATGTGGTGAAATCATTTTAACAATGAATTTCAAGCACTCACTGGTTCTGGTCTGGTTTTGTGTGGTGCTGGGTTTGTACCCACAATTTCATAGACACTAGGTAAACTAAAAGGACCTACATCCCAAGTCTCTGTAATATAATTTTTTAGCTACTGAAAATCCTTCTTAGTTCTCCCCCCCACCCCCCGGGTCTCTTTCATGCAGAAAATGGTTCAAGTTTGGGGACCACAGATCCTAGATGACCATGTGTCATTTTGTTTTATTCAGATAATGGTAAAGACCATTGGCATCCATAACAAATGGGACTTATGGATTTTGCTGACTATTTGTGAAAGCTCTGTATGATGTGTGGTACGGAGGAGGGTGCCTCGGTCATGGCTCTGCTGGCGCAGCTCAGTGTGTTTGGGAGTAACTGTGGCTTCTGAGCCAGACTCACTCCGTGTAGCCATGGAAAAACGAAGTTCAGTGCGCTACCTGAACTGTGCCCCTGCTATACACGAGCAAGATTGTCAGATGGCAAGCCCACACGTGTGCTCTTTCTGTTGTCTCATTAGCAGGACAATCTGGAAGATGCCACCTGGTCAGTCCCTTCATATCCTCCACCTGACACAGGGCAGCCTGCCAACCTGGCACTTGCAGGCTGCTTTTCTTTGCTAGGGTAGTCACTATTTTTTTTCTCTCATTTGGTTTTTGTAAGTATTCAAATTTGTGCAAAAATAAAAAACGTTCAGCTAATCTGAATGATCACTGCATGTGCACAGAGAAACCTGGATCATTTTGCTGCCTTCCTGACGGTCGTAAGCTTTCCTCCAATGTGTCTAGAGAAAGCAGGACCAGAATTTTCATAGAAGGATTCCAACAGGGGAAATGGAGAGGTGGCTTTTATTGTTTTGCTTTGCTTTGTGCTTCCTTCCTTCCTTCCTTCCTTCCTTTCCTTTCCTTTCCTTTCTTTCCCTCTCTCTCTCTCTCTCTCTCTCTCTCTCTCTCTCTCTCTCTCTCTCTCTCTTTCTCTCTTTCTTTTTAAGAAAATCACTCTCTGGTTTTCAGGCTGCCTGCCAACTCCACACCCACAGAAGAAATTTGACCCTTTTATTTTCTTTGTTTTAGGAGAGCTTAGAGACTTCAGACAGAAAGTAGGATGCGAATCACAGAGCCACCGGTGCTCAGAGCTCCCCCAAACCAGGTGAAATGACAAGAAGCCAGCAGACCTCTCACAGTTACTGTCAGAACCACTGCACATATCAAAGTGGCCACTCTTCCTTGAGCCAGAAAGCTAGTTTAATCCAGCAACGTGAGAGTCATGATTTTAATTCTGCTTGCAAGACTCTATTCTCCCAACACCTGAACTGTAGACAGACTCCTGTGCCTTGAATTACAAGGAATGCAAAGATGTCCTGGCTGCCTTTTGAATCCTTGAGACTTCTTGGTAATGTGACAGAGATACTTTTCTGTGAGCACTTGGGTAGAGAGAGGACCCAGTTTCACTATAAAAAATATCACTAAATTGCCAAAGGCACATGCCATTTCTTAAGGAGGACGATCTGAACCATCTCCACATCACAGGAATAAAAAGGCCCCCTTCCTCCCCAGACTAACACTCTGAGTAATGTCTCAGCCTCTGTGCAGTAGTCGTTCTTCAGAAGCGAGGTGGGATCAGAGGAGCCTCTGTCTTCCTACAGCAGTCCTGAAGTCGGGGCAAGAAGACTTTGCTTTTGTATTTGAACTTTAGAATTCGCGTTACTCTTGAAGGCCCATGATGAAGGTGTTTTGGGTTTTGGTGTCTTTCCATTTTCCACCTCCACAAACTTCAGGTCCAGCGAAGGAGGCTGACACTGCTGAAAGCAGATAATGACTTTTCATCGAGGGGAAGAGCTGCTGCAGGGAGTGATAACACGCTTGAGTGGCGAGCAGTTCAGCTCCCCTAGCCTTCTGCAACTGTCCACTGAGACAGCCATGGGCAGAACAGAGGTGGCCTTGGAAACCCAATGTGCCTGGAGCCGGGGCAGGGAGCAGCTGGACCCAGCCATGGTTGACTGGGAGGGTGACAGTGGCAGGCACAGAGACCAACACATAAGCACACATGGCTTCTGGGAGAGACCTGGGAGCATGTGATATGCAGATGAAGTATCTCCAGGGACAACCAAAAAGAGGCAGAGGGACAAAGGCTATGATTGACATCAGGAGTCCACACATCCCAGTTAGTGCCATACAGTAGAATGTAGCCACGCTGCTGGTTCATGTTGGCTGAGGTCTTTCTGTCACTGCGAAGTCAGCCTACAGCAGTGTCATTTATCCAGTGACGTAATGCTTCTTGGTTAAATGTCATTTGTCACTTGTCTAGATTTCCTATCACCATAGAAATACACCTCTGGGTTTCCAGAAAGATTTTATATGAAGAGGATAGACCCACCCTCAACCTGAGTAGCACCTTGGGGTTCTGGATCAAGTCAAAGGGAAACTCAAGCTGGGAGCTAGACATCATCTCTTTGCTTCCTGACTGGATACAACACAAGCAGAGGCCTCATTCTCCTGCCCTAGGATTCCCTACTCTGCTGGGCTATACTAAACTCTGGCTTGAGAAGTAAAGTGACTAACACATGCCTCTAGCCACTGGAGCCAGTGCCCATCAATGGAGTCTGGTGCCTGCCGAATGTACTTTGAATGAAGGAACAAAGGAGGAAGAGGCACGGGTATGGCAGAGGGAGCTTGGACACTGGCATCTCAGGTACTTGAGTTCAAACCCTGACTGATCCTCTTTTAGCTATAAATCTACAAATCTCAATCTTCCGTGCCTCCTTTAAAAATAAGAACAAGGAAAAGGCCGGGCGTGGTGGCACACGCCTTTAATCCCAGCACTTGGGAGGCAGAGGCAGGCGGATTTCTGAGTTTGAGGTCAGCCTGGTCTACAGAGTGAGTTCCAGGACAGCCAGGGCTATACAGAGAAACCCTGTCTCGAAAAACCAAAAATAATAATAATAATAAGAAGAAGAAGAACAAGGGACAGCGATGCCACATCTCTGTGTTCCCAGTACCCAGAGGTAGAGGCAGGAGGACTGGCAATTTAACACCAATATGGGTTACACAGAGAAACTAGCTTAAAATAACAACAAAAAAACCCACATACACACAGACACGTGCACAGACACACATACATATACACATATATACATACATGCACACACATGCACACATGCACATTCATGTGTGCACACACACACACACACACACACACACACACACACACACACACACACACACACGGGGAGAAGACGATATGAAAGCACAAGGAAGGGAAAGCATAGGAAGGCGTGGGATATGGAAAGAAGGAGGGAGGATAGGACAGAGAAAGGAACTGAAGGGGTTGGAGGGAGACAGAAGGGAGTTCTGGTTGTGAAAGTGAAACAATGTACACAAAGCCTGGGCATCCACCCATCATTTTAAAATTTGCCCAATGCTTTACCCACGGCCTCCCATCTCTACAAGGGTACCCCATCTCTGCTTGCTGCTTCCATGAATCTCTCTCCATGGAAGCATGCACCTTGGCCAAATTCAAAGCTACTGGGGGACCTAGGGAAATTTCAGGTTATGTAGATTTTTTTTTGTTTTGTTTTTACTTTTATCTTTTAGAGACAGATTTTTCATTCGCTCTGTAGCTCAGCCTGGACTAAACTTACTATGGCTCAAGTTAGCCTTAAATGTGTGGCAATCCTCCTGTCACGGGCTCTTAAGTTCTGAGATGACGGAGTGACCTACCATCTCTGGCTTATTGCCGAGATTTCTTATAAACACAACAAAGGCTCCTCTGCACGTTTCCTGTTGTATGAAACACATCACTCGTTTAAAACCTCTTTCCCTTCCCACAAATCTCAGCACCACTACAGTCTTTAGGACTTGTGTGTACTTTTTCAGGTTACCATTTATTCACAAAAGCTTGTAATGTTTTTCTTGTCAGTGGTCTTGTTTCCCTTTGCAATTCCTCTTTGTAAGAGGGCAGGTATATTATTACCGTGTACTTGAAAATAAACACTTTTTTTTCTGATATAAGTCAAAGTGCAGTCTTGCTAAGTCATACTTATGCATTGAATATCAAAATTACTATATGGTCCAGAAAAAAAAAACTTGATCTAATGTCTGTTTCTTAAGAGAGAAGTTAATTGTGTCTGCACTTATCTAGCGAGTTAGTACTGACAACTGTCTTAAGTCTTCTAGTTACAGTTGCCTTTGAGTATCTTAATTTTTACTTACATGTATTGTTGACCTTGTGTTTCCTGTCAGAGGTTGGAGCTCTTAATGGTTTCAAATAATGCATACTTCTCAGAAAGACACAGTGCCCATAGAAGTTAACCGAAAGTTCACAGAATTTTAATGGGTATGTTTTAAATAAGTTTCTTTTCTTTCAGAGAATAATATTTTGCCCCTAAACACAAGAGAGAGGCTAAAATCTTCTTCAAAATATTTTTCCCCTTATAGATGCATGTATGTCCAACTCCATAGATGGAATCCAAAGCAGAACAGCCACTTTCTGGTCATGGACTCTCAGGGTAGAGTCTTAGGTGTGATCCTGAGAACATGAGGGAGGTGGCCAACATGGCTAGCCTACAAACAGGCCACATTCTCTAAGACAGGTGCTCTACTTCCTTCAAGAGCTGCCAGGAGAGTGGCCGTCCTTAAGAAGCACCCTCAGCAGTGTGAGGTGCTGGCATTCTGTTCCCTGTGACACAAAGCACTTAAGACAAACAAGTCACTTGTCTTACTGTTGTAATTTTGGCAATGGCATAATTTACAGACAATGAGCTGTTCAGAGCTTTAGTGTGCCACCCAGTGTCATTAAGTCTCAATCTCTGTCCTCTCGTTTCCCTCATATAAAAAAATGCAGCAGATCCTTGCATTTTCTCCCGCTCCTGTCGATCTGTTACACTGGCTTCTTGGTTCCTAGCAGTGGTTCTTGAGATGCTTTGGGGCTTTCTGTAGGAATAAGGCACGGTGCAGGCTGGATAGAGAGCGCCATTACTTCCTTTCTGATCGGCAGACCTCGCATTGCTTTCACACTGGTCACACTCTCAACTACAGCGGTGAAGAGAGGGACAAGACAGTAAGCGTGCGTTCTGGCCTTTCTGTGGATCTAGGAGGCGAGAAGTCAGAATGTGATTCCTATTATGTTGACTCTAGGGTTTTGGGATATTTCTGATCCCGAAGGAGTTTCTTCCTGTTCCTAGTTCGCCGTGAATTTTAAGTATAGCCGATGCTGTCTGCTGTCTCTGGCTTTCCTGCAACGGACATGCCGGTTCCTGCTTTTATTGCTAATCTTTGTCATCACCTTCATTGGTTTTCTGGTATTGAACTATCCTCACATACATGAGCTTGCTCCTCCTTGTCTATAATGATTGTTTTGTTTTGTTTTTCACATATCGTTAGGTTTGATTCACTGGTATGTCATGAAGGTTTTTGTGTGTGTGTGTTTGTGGGCATAGGCAATACTGGTTTGTTATTTTCTCTTTTTTGGAATGTGTTTGTTAGGTTTCGACATTGGATTATGCCTGCTTCCCAAAGTAAAACAGAAAGTGTCCCTTCCTCTTGTCTGTCAATTTTCTCCCTTCCTCTCCCTCTCTCTCCTTCTTCCCCAACCCTCTCTGTCTCTGTGTGTGGGTGTGTGTGTGTGTGTGTCTGTGTGTCTGTGTGTGTCTGTGTGTGGTGTGTGCGTGGTATGTGTGAGTGTGTGGTGTGTGTGGTGTATGTATATGGTGTGATGTGATGTGTGTGTTTGTGTGTATGTATGTGATGTGTGTGTGTGTGTGGTATGTGTGGTATGTGTGTGGTGTGGTGTGTGTGGTATGTATGTATGTGTGTATGTGGTATGTGTGTTGGGTTTGTGTGTGTGTATGTGTGTGTGTGTAGTGTGTGGTGTGGTATGTGTGTTTGTGTGTATGTGTGTGGTGTGTGTGTGTGTGTGATATGTGTGTGTGGTGTGTGTGTGGTATGTATGTGTGTGCATGTGGTATGTGTGTTGGGTGTGTGTGTGTGTGTGTGTGTAGGCCAAGCTGCTCTCAGTCTTATAGGACTCCTTTATACACTCCTGAAGGCTAAGAGTAAAGGTACCATGGCGTCTGCTTTGGCTTACTTCCTTTTATCTCCACACACAACCATCAACACACACATTCACTGTCTCCTTCCCATCCGTTAGGAGATATAGTATCAAAATGCTTCACACAGCAGAGAAGTATCTCTAAAATGTTTAATATATGTGATCCTCTATTTAACTGATGACTGGGACACCTTGCAGGGAGAAGGCAACTGGCACAGTACTGTCATTATGTCCCCCAACATCTCCAGTGTGTGCCTTCCCATCTGCTTCTCACTGCTGGCAATACACTTGGGTGCAATTCAGAAGACCCACAGGTTCCAAGCAGTCATTTCTCTTGTTTCCTGCACATAAAGGTGCCTTTTTGATTATTTGCCCATCTACTCGGATGGCTTACACACAATCGTATTTCCTTTCCCACCTTGCCAAATGCTCACACTTCTATCAGTCTCCTGTATAAAAGCAAGCCATGAATAGATTTTTATGATGTGTAAAAATGAGAAGACACTTTGGAGGGGGCAAAGAAACAGAGTTAGACCTCTGCAGGGACTAATGCAGAATCCAATGAGCCTTGACTCCAGAGCATGTGGCTGGATTGCTCAGATAGGTTTTAGTGGGTGTCTTTGGGCTTGAATATCTCCTCCATCACCATGGATTTGTGGTCTCTTCCTGTACTACAACGGGACTACTATAAAATGAACACAACTAGGAATGGCTAACAGTTTGCAGGGATCAACCCAAAATGAAAACTCATGTTCTTTACTGAAAAAGCAAGGAGGTGGGGTGGAACACCACTGAAGGCACTAAAATATAAGTGCTGCTCTGTCACATATGGTTCTGAGCATGCCAGGGAAGATGGCTCTCAGAGATACCTGAGGACCTCCCTTGTGTCTGGAATGTGTGCCGTGTATTTGTAAGAGGTGTGTTCTTCCTGACAGGGCTAGAAGGAGGCAGGGAGATTGGGCCAAGCAGTCTTCTTTCTCTAAAGCTCATTATCCAGTCAATGAGGTGTGGATATGGTGTATATCCCCCAGTGGTTCTCATATTGGAAGCTGGATGGCTGGGGTGGGGAAATTGAGAAGTATTGGCATCTTTAAATGGCGGGGCTTAGTAGAGGTAATTAGATTATTGGGCTTCTGTCCTCCAAAGAGATTTTTGTTTTGTTTTGTTTTTGATGTGATCTCAGTTAGGTCTCATGGGAGTCAATTCTTATAAAAAGATGAATCTGACCCTTCATTGTTCTGAGCTCTTGTTTTGCTATGTGGTAGCTCCTTCTCAAATGTATTCCTGCCATGATGCCACCTGCCATGCTGAGAAATGTCCTTATTAAGAACAAGTGAACTGCTGTTTGGGCTTTCTCTCTCCAAAGCTCTGAGCTACATAGATAAACTTCTTTTCCTGTATAAAAGATTCCGCCTCTGGTATTCTGTTACAGAACAGAAAGCAGGCTGGAATTGAACTCTTGGCCAGAGGGTGATCTTCAGGGGATTATAATTGCTTTGGAAAAACTCAGTATCCGGGTGACTATTGAAAGAAAATTCTTAGCAGACTGACCAAATGGGTGCTCCGGTGGTTGTCAGCCGAGGAGAGGGACAGTTATTTTCCACAAAGACACTATGGAGCACATGGATCTCATCTTGTTCTTCTGTGCCAGGTTTCTTGCAGAGTTTCAATGGCTGCTGTGTTAGGACACAGAGACTGGGCAGGATCAAAGACACTGGGAGTGGCAGGAAGACAACATAGGCCAACTGTGATTCAGCGGAGTCACAGAGACCCAAATGGATGCTCCTTTGTCCCATTGGGCTTCACCTAAGATCACAATACCAAGGATTAATTATTAGTAATGAAGCCAAAGGACTGCGTACCCAAAGACAAGACTCTTCTGACCAGGAGACCTATATAAAACCATTGACCTCATCCATGAGGTCAGACCGGTAAGAGCATCACACATGTAAGGTTTTATACACAATGCTTGAGATAATGCTGGAAGTAAGAACCAGGTGTTTCGGGCAGTATCCCTAACATCGCTGTATGTATGTGTGACTGGTGAGGTGACACACATAACTGGAATCCCAGCATAGGGAGGTAGAGACAGGAAGATCAGGAGTTCAGAGCCAGCCTTATTTGCACAGCATGTTAAAGGTCAACTTGGGCTACATGAGACCCTATCTCATATAAAAAATCATGAAAATGTTATTAATGACTAGATCCTTTATTTGAAATGGGATGGAACATTAACGTATTGCAGAAAGATTGGTGAATGTGATCATGTTGATATCTGGGAAAGCAATAACGGAAAAGGGCGTCTAGTAAAGTCCCATCTTTCCGGAAAGGCATTGACCAATTGCAGCACCAGAGCTGCACAGTGGCCCAGTAACAAGTCAGCATTGGCTCTGTACTTGCTTAAGTATGGTTTGGCTAAAAACAACTGCAAATCTACCCTTATTTTAGTCAAAGAAAACGGGTTTTCCAGAGTTAGCTTAAGCTCAGATCGACCTTTAAGAACAGTTACAGCACAAATGACTAGTAACCACGGCAGTAGAACGCCTTTTCTAAGTCCTCTGGCTCACGTCTGCAGCTTTGCTTAACCCTGAGTAGGCAAAGTGACTCTGGACTGCTAATCATTGAAATAAACATCCACAGAGGGGGAATAGTCTTGGAAGGAAATGTCAATCAGTTTGTTTCTGGAAGCAACGCGAGCCCAGATGAGGTACCAATCCTGTGACATCCAAGGAACTGCCTTGAAGAATCCAGGAACGCGTCACACTTCCCACGTTCATCTTCTCGTCTGAGTGGCAGCACTTATTTGAAGCATGTTGGCTCCCCTTTAGTTTGTTCACATATGCACTATCACACGAGTGTGCTGGCTATGTTAGCCCAGGCTTTCTGAATACTTGGCCCAAGAATTCTAAGCCATAAACTGATGGCAGTCACTCAAAAGAAATGGGCCATCTTTCCACCTAGAGATCAGGACAGATAAGAAAGAAATGGTCAAAGAAGAAAATTCGTGAAACAAGGAGAATTTCCCTTAAAACAATATAGTCTTTCTTCTGTATTCTCTCTCTGGAACCCCTTTAGACATCAAATCCTTGATGTTTGTGTGTGTGTGTGTGTGTGTGTGTGTGTGTGTGTGTGTGTTTAAGATTTATGTTGACTTTTAATTATGCATATGCACGTGGGTCTGTGTGAGTGTGTGTTTTAGTGAGTGCAGGTACCTGTGGAAGCCACAAGAGGACATTAGATATCTTAAAGCTGTTGTTAACTGGCTGCTAGATATGGGTGCTGGGAATTGAACCTAGGTCCGTTGCAAGAACACTCTACATACACTCTTAAGCACTAGGCCATCTCTCCAGGCCCCACCAATCAAGTCCTTTGTTTACAATAGAATAATAGTTGTGTCTGATCTACATACACCTTTCTGTATCTCTAGGCTGCTTATAATATTCCATACAATATAAAGTATACAAAAGCAACTATTGTATTTTGTTGTTTAGGGAATAATGATAAGGAAAAATCTGTACTGTACATGCTCAGAATAAATGAAGACTTCCAATATTTCCACAGGAAACTGAATCCATGTATATGCAGAATTCACATATATGGAAGGTCGTCTGCACATGGGAAAGAATATTTAGTGGAAGTGGGAGACCGTTGTTTTCTCACTCTATCTCTGGGAGTTTCCTGGTTAAGTTCAAGTACGAATTTCTCTTACAGATAAGGCAGGGCAGAAGAGTTTTAATCTGTAAAACAGTGGGTATCAAAGGCCACCCAAGCCACTCTGTACTACTCTCAACTTAACAGTAGTCAGGAAGTGGGGGCTGGCTTGGTAGGCAATGTGCTTGCTGAGCAAACGTGAAGACCGCAGGACAGATACCCAGCACCCACGGAACAGCCAGACACTGTGGCACACCCACCCATCTGTGACCTCAGCACCAGGGGTGAGAGTATCTGAGAGGGGCGGATCCTGGCTGCTCACTAGCCAGCCAGTCCAAACGAAGGGCTGAGCTCCAGCCTCAGGAAGAGGTGCTGCGTAGATACAAAAGTGGAGAATAATAGAAGACCCTCCACGTCGAACTCTGACCTCCACATGAACAAACAAGCACAGTCCCATGTAGGAGCGCGCTCGCACACAAAGCTAATAGCTAACTTTCCTGAGTTTGACTGCGTGTGATGCCAGCTATATGCCAGAGACTTTTCAAAGCACCTTCTATGGGTTAGCTAGCAACCTCGTAACCAGAGGAGGAGACTTCATGGTAAGTTGCCTCAAATAGTGGAAGGGCAAACATTCCAACCCTCCAGTGTGTCCTCAGAGCACATGCTCTCACACGCTCTCAAACACTGCCTGAAATCCAGCTCCATGGTGTCATCTAATCCAACTACTGTTGCGTAGGACCTATGCTCAGCTGCTCTTTGTGTTTGTTTGTTTGGTTTGGTTTTTTTGAGACAGGGTTTCTCTGTGTAGTCCTGGAACTCACTCTGTAGACCAGGCTGGCCTGGAACTCAGAAATCTGCCTGCCTCTGCCTCCCACGTGCTGAGATTAAAGGCATGCGCCAGCACTGCCCGGCTCAGCTGCTCTTTGTGTAATAAAGCCTTCTATCGATGTAACACATTATCCATCTTTTTTTTTTTTAATTTAAAAGTAAATAAGCCATGGTAACAGAGTCAGGACCTTCAGCAAGGACCAGCGGATGGAGGAGACAGAACTACTATAATGTGACAATTCTGTCCTGGGTGCCAGGAGCCACTCGAGTGGCTCCGGTTGCGTTGTCGGGACAAGATTGTGGAGAATATGGATGTTGAGAGGCCTGTCCATAAATAATCTGAGTCACCTGGTTGGAAGAGGATGTTGCTTGGAGCAGTTATGGAGAAGGTAGGAAGTTTTAGTTTTGAACCTGTGAGAATTATTTGAAGATTGGAAGTGGGGTATACGATAGAAATTCCAAATGGCTTTCTAGTGTTTCAACTGAGCTATTAGAAAACTGAAACTGCCTTTGGTTGGAAAGAAGAAAACCAAGAAAGACAGGTCTGAAGAGAGCGTCTTAAGAGCTAGGGGTTGATGACGTTAATGAATGAGGTGCCCCACAGCCATCTAAACAGAGATACAAGATTCTTTGGGAGTCAAGAGAAAGGTTGAGCCTAGACATGAAAATTTGCTGGTTTTTAACATGTAAAAATAGTTAAGAAAATGCATAACACCAGCACTGAAGTCAATAATGATGGAAAAACTTAGGCAAGTTACTCAAAATACAGCTTTACTGATAAACAATATCGTATCACTTAGGAACATGTTAGCTATGCAAATCTAAAGGCTTATCTACACCCTTGGAATCAGATATTCCTTGGGTTGGGCCCTGCACATTTGTACAGTAAGCCTTCCAGGTATTTCCTTTGCCTACTAAAATTTGAGAACCACTGATTTAGAAATTAGGGAGCAAAGAAGAAGGCCAAAGAGAAGCCCAGAAAGGAAGAAGACCAGAGGGCATGGGTGTGCTAGAAATCAAGCCAACAAAGCGTTACAAGTAGAAGAAGCATCCATGATGTGCCATGCCCCCAAGAACTACACACATTGTCTCCGAGGTGGGGGGCATTCTGTCATCCGTAAGGAAAGCTTTGGTGGAATGGCCAAAGCCTAGTAAGCAGACTTTAAGAGAGAAAGGGCAGAGGGAGATGTAAGACTTCAAAAGCAAGTGTTTAGAGGAGCTTGGCCTCAGGGGCAATGGCGGTGGACAGTGGCTAAAGTAAGTAATAGTAAAGAGAGGGCTTCTCTCTCTCTTTCTCTCTCTCTCCCTCCCTCTCAACCACACCTCTTTCCATTTCCATGACTCTGTGTTTGATCTGGTCCAGATGAGGAAAATCGGAGCCAGAGAGGCTGGAAGGAGCACGTGGGAGAAGGTGAGATGGTGTAGCAGAATTTTCCCTGTCCAATCACTGTCCCAGTCCCTGTCCCAGTATTTAAATATTAATACAAAATTAATTAATTAATATTAAAATTAATATTTAAATATTAATACAAGAAGCCTGTGTTGGTTAGGGAAAAGGGGGGCAGAGTGAAGAGGTGCAGAAACAGAGATGGAGGAGACAGGTGGGGGAGAAGGAGAAAGATGGAGGACAAACAAGATGATTCAGATTCTGAGTGGCTTTAAGTGGTCTCAGGTAGCTATAATATTGTATAGGGATAGACTAATTGGGATAACTTGTCTAATCTAGGTGGGCAGCTTGTATCATTATCAATTGGCTTAGAAATTATTGTGTGGGTATCTTGTGAATTGAGAATTTATTGATATATAAATCTGACTATTATTTTTTAAAGATTTATCTATTATAAAGTATAATAGATACAGTGTATATAAAAGTACACTGTAGCTGTCCTCAGACACACCAGAAGCATCAGATCTCATTACAGATGGTTGTGAGCCACCATGGGGTTGCTAGGAATCGAACTCAGGACCTCTGGAAGAGTAGTCAGTGCTCTTAACTGCTGTGCCATCTCTCCAGGCCCCCTGATTAATTATAAACTTCAAGAGTGTTGATTTTCCTGGCTTACTGAGTATTGTGACCCCTAACCTCGAGGTGACCAGTCATTGCATGGGGCTGGCGTGGCCAACCTGCCAAGGGAACTTAGTGAGTCAAGTGGAGATGTTTCGGGAGCTCTGAGTCAGAGAATCTGCCAAGATGAGAACACCCCGCTGACGCCATGGGGCCTGCTGGTGCCGGGCGTAGCACTGGAACATGCTGTTCATAGTAAAATGGATGCTCCTTCCACAGTAAAAAGCAAGATGACATGGATGAGCAGGGTACTTGCTTGTAATCCCAGAACCTGAGAGGCAGAGGCAGAAGCACTGTGAACTCCAAAACAACCACACACAGTCTACACAGTAAGACTGTCTTAAGATGAACCTGGTATTTACTATGAGGAAAAAAAAAGTAGAAAAAGAGAGAAAAAAAAACAAGAAATACAATCTGGAGCAAGAAAGGAAAAAGTAAAAGAGAGTTATGTAGACAACAGGAAGAGAGACAGGGACTGGTGAGATGGCTCAGTGGGAAAGAGCACTGACTGCTCTTCCAAAGGTCCTGAGTTCAAATCCCAGCAACCACATGGTGGCTCACAACCATCCGTAATGAGATCTGACAGCCTCTTCTGGTCTGTCTGAAGACAGCTATAGTGTACTTAAATATAACAATAAATAAATCTTTAAAAAAAAAAGAAGAGAGACATATAAACTAGAGAATGAAGAAAGGAGAAAAAGAAGGAAAATGCTAATACACAAGGTCGTAATTATCTCTTTGAAGGATGGCTCAGCCACATTTTTGACAAGTACATCGTGGCTAGTTCTCAGAGCATCTGTGAACCCGAATGAGGCTCAATAGTGGACACGGTGGGGTCTTAGTGGCCACTGAATATCATGATCAAAATACTCAATTTCTTTCTTTTTTTAAAAAGATTTATTTATTATTATATGGATTATTATATGGTATACTGTAGCTGTCTTCAGACACACCAGAAGCGGGTATCAGATCCTATTACAGATGGTTGTGAGCCACCACGTGGTTGCTGGGATTTGAACTCAGGACCTTTGGAAGAGCAGTCAGGGCCCTTAACCACTGAGCCATCTCTCCAGCCCAAAAATACTCAATTTCAACAGGCTTGGAATAAGCAAATAGAAGCAAATTCCTCAGCTTACATCCAGGGTCCAGTCAGTAACTTGACAGCATTGTCATGTTTTCTGATTTTAAAGGCTTTACAGGATAATGCTTGAGTGATGTCAAAAGCCCATGTATAGGATGAGGCCCTTCACACAAGCAAGATCCTGCTGCTAGTCCTTTCAAGCAAGAGAAGGTCTAGAATGTTCACTCACTGCCAGGTTTAGCCCCCGAGGAATCAGAGAGACCGTTCTAGTCCCTTTATGGACCTCTTTTAGAAGCAGAGTTGAGGACTGAATCCGAAGAATTTTGCAGCTTCAGCGTATTTCTCTTAACATGATCTCGAGGGTCTTTGGAAGCCTTCTAGAGAGGAAGTTAAATCCTTAATCCCCTTTTCTAGGACGGTGTCAGGCAAGGAGCATCCCCTGGCTGACATTCCCTGAGACTAGAGCTCCCCAGAGGCCTTCACTATTTCCTTTCCTTCTGCCTGGAATTGATGCATAGGTCCCACACATCAAAACTCCAAAATACAGGCCAGTGGTGGGGACAGGCCCCTGGGGTGACCCACTGGCTCCTTCCTTCCCTCTGATAACCCTTTTCCTGTGGTGGGGGAGTGCACAGAAGTGGGGACAGGAGGAATGAACAAGTGAAAAATTAGTCTTATTATGTCACCATTCAAATCTTTTTGTTTATGGCCTGGGTTCCCAGAAAACAAGAAACCAATGGTTTGATCAGTTTGATGTTCATGCTTGAACATCCAGTAGTGATGGAGACAAACATCCAGGGACTCCAAGGTGAGGAGAAGGGGGCTCAGGAAGCAGCGGCTGTTACCTCCATGTCACTCTGTCACATGAGTGCACATGTTTCACTCTAGGAAGTCTCTATTTCATCTTAAACTGTCAAGCCAGCACAATGTCCGGTGACATTTGTACCTTGATGTAGGTTGATGGCAAGGAGCCCAGATGCCCCCTGGGGCAGTAGGAAGGCATTGCTGGCAGGCATTTGAAACAAGTGCCCTAAGAAAGGAGAGGAGCATATTTTTTGTTTAAGTTCTGGGACTTTGCTCAAAGCACATTTTCCGATCCCGGGGAAATGCACTAGTAACTTTCCATGTGACGATGTCTACCTGGGAGGCCCCATCCCTCTTGGCACCATCCCACTCCAAAGAGGCCCTGCTTGGAAATCTCATTTTTCTTACAACAGATGCTGGGGTTCGCTCCAGATGTCTTAGACATGTTTTCAGCGTGTGCACAGCGCTGGCCTGGGATGGAAAGGGAGCCAGAAAGGGATGGGAGCGGGTGTTAGGGCCTTCTCCCTCCTCTGCCTGGCTCTCGGCACTTACTTGTTTTCTCCTACAGACCTGGCTGGCAGTAGCAAGGGTTATGGAAGTGGAGCATGCTGGGGGCCAGTCTAACAATCTGGATCCTTTCAGTGGAAAATACTCCTGGGTGTCTTAGCAGGATTCTGCCATCTTCATCTCTGAGATGATGTGGAGTGTGTGTGTGTGTGTGTGTGTGTGTGTGTGTGTGTGTGTGTGTGCACTCACATCCATTATTCTTTTCTTTTTTCATTAATTAATTAATTTATTCACTTTACATTCCAATATCTCACCCCACCCTGGCACATCAAGTCTGGAGTGGGGGCTGTCCCTGAATCTGTTGCCAGCCTGTGGATACGGCTCCCCTAACTGGGCTGGCTTATCTGGCCTAAGTGGGAGAGGATGGGCCTAGTCCTGCAGAGATGACTTTCTTTGCAACAATGTTCAAACGTCCATCAGCCAAGAAACAAAACAAAACAAAACAAGGAGCTAAGGCATTAGCAATGCAAATGCTAACCCCACCTCTAAGATTCTGTTTTCTCCTGTCTGGGATGGGGGACCCAAGAGTCAACAGTTTTAGTAAGCACCCGTGGAACTCTGATACATACAGGTGGATTCTAGACAATGTGCTGACAAACACATGGGAGATGGGCTTCACGAGGTCTGTAGACTTCAGCTTTCCCTAGGCTCCAGACCTTACCACGTCCCTGCAGCAGGATGCAAACTAGCGTCTCCTATTCCTGCTCACCCGCTTCAGTGGCGCAGCAAAACTGCACTTGTGCAATGGTGAGCTGAGAACCACAAGACAACTACACAGAAGAAGCCAATGCAAATACACAATGGAAACAGAGCTTCTGGACTGGATTTTGCAACTCTGAAGCACTTGTTGGCTTCATGCAGTTTAAGATTTCCAGGCAGACTACCTTCCTGTTGGTTGTCTCACACTCTCTTTGGGCTCTCAAAGGAAAGGCAACTTCTGGGGAAGAGAACTCCGTTGTGATTTTTTTTTCCAGTTTCCCTAGTATCTAGAATCTATCTGTGCTCGTAACTGGAGGAGAGCCTCTGACTTCTTACCAGGATATCCCCAAGGTTCGCTGTTGCTCAGCTATTTGGATCTTGTAGCTCATGAGGACAACCTAATAGAAGGTAGCCATGCTCCCAAATGTTTGTTTAACTGAAATGCAGTCGAACTATATTCTAATAGTACTACAGGATCTAAAATAACCTATAATGCGGGTTTTATTGGAAAATGGGTTCCAGATTCTAGGAAAAGATGCCAGGAGCTCATTTGATTTCTGGTTGTGGTTCCAGAACTGGACCGGACTCATGCTGTAAGAACTCCCTCTGCCCCTTACACACACACACACACACACACACACACACACACGCACACACACGCACGCACGCACGCACACGCACACACACACACACACACACTCACTCACTCACACACACATATATACACATCCACACACACACTCACATACACACACACACATGCACATTCTCCCACACACTCACACACGTCCACACACACACACGCACGCACGCACGCACACACACACACACTCACACACACATATACACACATCCACACACACACTCACATACACACACATGCACACTCTCCCACACACTCACACATCCACACACATACACACACACACACTCACACACACATACATCAGAAACACGGACACAGACACAAAGAAACACACTCACACATACACAAACACACAGAAAGGCAGACGAACAGACTGGAATAGGTATGCACCTGTCAAAAATGCTTCTACTAGTTCTGACAGGGCAGAACAAGTGATCTAGAAGAAAGAACATTTCAGGAAGACAGAGTCAGGCGGTCCTTGAGACCGTGGAGGACTGAGCCCTTTAGCAGCAGTACAGAGGCCAGTTAGAGCTATCAGACTATTGTAGCAGCAACTGCAGTAGGGTGGTGGTGAGGCCAAGTGAGGATTTATCACACCCTGTGAACATTTTAAGGCATTTTAGTTATTTATCACTGGGCAATGAACCATTAGAAAGCTTAGTAGTTGAAAAACACAACAACTACTTAAGCTCTCATGAGCCTCTCTTCCGGGCTTGCTCAGGTGTGCGGTGGGTAAGTTCATCCAGCTCACAGGAAGTTGGAGCCGGGACTTGGTGGATGTGGGTGAGGGTGACTAGGTTCCCTCCCCATTTGTACAGGTTTTCCCCAGAGTCACAGTTGACCGTAGTATAATGTCCTCTCTGGCTCGGGTATTGACACATTGGGAACTATGCATCACCATGGTGTGGTGGAGACAAGCCTGGATGCTCCAACAGCCCCCTCCCCACAGCACATTTCTTTTGGATTGGTGGTGGCCACGTACCCTGTGTCTTTCCCCAATCTAAATGTGGCCACATGACGAAGTTCTGACTAGAAAAATAGATGACTGGAAGACAGACTGCTCAAAGGAAACTGACTTCAAACTAGGAAGCGGGCCACTGAGATGGCACAGTTACAACAAATAAAACTTTATTAGTAACTGAGAAGTGATCCTTGGTTCACTTTGAATTGTGTTTTTTGTGCTACCCATACTAATATGGATGTGTTGGCTAGTTCTCTACCAATCATCTGACAGCTCAAGGGGACTTTAGAGTAGAGGCCACATTCCAGTATGGCAAAGCACAAGACAGAAGGACTCTGAGCCAGCAGTGACTATGAAGTTTTGTTCTAACTCTGAACTCTAGAAATAGATATCAAGGCCAGAGTCAAGATGGAGGTAAAGTGATTCTCACTGAAACCATTGCTATTTGGGGGCTTCATGTTATAGTCATCTCTATCTTATGTATCTGACCCTACCAGTATACTACATATATCAATATATCTATATAGGTATTTTATCTATTCACATGTGTGATTCTGTGTGTCCTATTATGAATGTTATTTATACTATATATAGAAGCATAAAATGTTGAAGAACCAGTGACCAAGACTACAGGGAGTACTCACCCACACCATCTGTTAGCCTCTGTGTCAACCTTCATTTTCATTGTTTCATTGATTTAATTTAGGGATATGTGTGTTCAGGTGCCCATGCAGGCCAGAAGAGGACATTGGATCCCCTGGAGATGGAGTTAGGTCACCATGTGGGTCCTGGGATCCCAACCTAGGTCCTCTGCAAGAGCATCAAATCCTCTTAACCACTAAGCTACGCCTCTGGCCCTCCACCCAACATCTTCTAAAATTCACCTTTAATGGAGGAAGTGCCGCCTCTGCCTGAAGGATGCATTCTCCACCTCCATGTCTCTCACTCCTTTATTACAATCCCTATGCCACCCCATCTCTCAGACACTAGGCTGTCATGAGGCTCACTGTGTAAGCAGCATACACAATAATACTCCTACCTCAGCCACTTCAGTGACTGAGTTCCAGGAAAGTACCACCAGACCTGCCTGAAAGATCATTTTCAACTGTGCTATTTGTTTGAGTTCTGTTCGCGTGCACCCCGTTGACTAGCATAGCCTCTGGTTCGGAGTATACGTTTAGTGAGTATTTGTTGAATGAGTGAAATTTGAC
>JADRCC010575631.1:8750-25153 GCA_019843855.1 Hylomyscus alleni
TTTCGAGACAGGGTTTCTCTGTGTAGCCTTGGATGTCTTGGAATTCACTCTGGAGACCAGGCTTGGCCTCGAACTCAGAAATCCGCCTGCCTCTGCCTCCCAAGTGCTGGGATTAAAGGTGTGTGCCACCACCGCCCAGCGGCAAACATTTCTTAACAACCTACTATGTGCCATGAGATATTACAGAAACTATATACCAAAAGTGGACAGGTAAGATCCCTTCTCTCCTACAACTCAAAATGCTCTAGGAGGAGGCAGTAAATAAAATAAAGGTCTGGTGTTATGCAGTTTTTGATGATAACAGAGGCTTGTTCACTGTTTATGTAATTGGATTGAATTTGTGATTTCAGGATTCACAGTATTTTGGGAGCAATATGTTTCCTCAGACATGTCCATATTTTAGCAAACTTTGAGTAACATATGAGTTGATTTATTTTTGGCAAAGTAAAGTCAATAAGAAATAAATGACGTAAAAACAGTATTATAATATAACATATAATGAAAGCTTTGCTGTTTTGTTAGAAATTTCAAACTTAGTAAGAAAAGGATGATATAAAGTGGCTAATAAAAGTTTTTCAACATGACCAATATAAAATGATGTAGTAAAGAATTTATATAATACATGTTATATAAATACATATTATATAATGCATTGCTTAATAATAATGGTAATTGGCTTATAAACTGCTTAGAATTCATTAATGAAAATAATATTAAGGAATCTGTACACTGAATCCCCTATGGATTATGTTCTTGTCCCAGATTTTACCCCAGCTCTGCATTATGACAACCTATTCTCCTATGGTCCAAACTCTATGAGAGAAAACACTTGACATCTTGCTCTTATTGGTGGTTGGTTATTCGTGTGTGTGTGTATGTGTGTGTGTGTGTGTGTGTGTGTGTGTGTTATGATTTCTTTATTTTTCCACTGGTAGCACCTAAGCTGATTTTTTTTAACTTGCATTTGTGAATAGTGATGGAGTAAACACGGGCATATGAGATGTAGCTTGGGTCTTAATTAGCTCCTGAATGACAATGTTAAATGGCTTTTCACTGGTATACTTGGATGTAGTGGAGCCCTACGACTAAGCTGCTAGTAAGAGGCCATTAGGTCATTGGAAGCATACCTTTTTATTTGATTGGGACTTCAGCCTATTCTTGTCTCTCTTTTTGCTTTGCAGCTGCAATTAATAGGTCCCTCTCCCATATCATGGTGGTTATATACCATGTTGCTAGGGGCCCAAGGCAACAGATGCAAGTAATCATAGTAAAATCTCTGAAACCATGAGTCAAGGTCAAACTTCTCGAAGTTTAAGTTGATTACTTCAAGACTTTTATCACAGCAATGGGAAGCTGGCTAACAGAAATCCCAAGCCAGGATATCCATGGGCAAAAGGTAATTGAGAGCGAGTGTATAAGAAATGAGAGAGAAAAGGAGTCTGTTTGTCTCTTTTATTTTTATTTTTATTTTTTTAGATATTTTCTTTATTTACATCTCATATGATTTCTCCTTTCCCAGTTTCACCTCCAAAAAACAAACAAATGAACAAACAAAAACAACAAGGACAAACCCCTGTTGCCTCCCCCTCCCCATGCCTGCCACCCCACCCTCTCCCACTTATTGGCCCTGGCATTCCCCTATACTGGGGCACAGAACCTTCACAGGGCCAAGGGCCTCTCCTCCTATTGATGACCGATTTTGCAATCCTCTACTATACACATGCTGCCAGAACAATCTGGACATTAGGTTTTTTTTTCACGAGTCTTCCTAATATTTGATGCATTTTTGTGTAACAAGAAGTGTCAATGACCTCACAAAGTGCTTTATGTTTATCCAGTACATAGCAATCTAATCATCTAGCACCCTCGGACACGATTAAAGCATACAGTGCATCTATATATGAGAGTGCTATACAGTTGAATAAACACATGAGGAATGCTACTAAAGTTGCAAACTAGTTGAACTGAAAGATCATTGTTAAGTATTTGTTTCAAATAAGAGCTCCAATACTCAGTCAGGTGACTTGAGTGAGCTACTCTGCATGCAATTTTAACCCACAACACCATCCTAAACAAGTCAAAGAGGTCTAGAAGTGTAGCTAGATTTTACAGAAAATTGAAACAATTCAGAACATAGTCCAGTCCATAGGTACCCGAAAGGCAGAATGCCTTCTTCTGTTAGACTGCCTGAAACTATCTGGGTATAAGAGATGTACCGCAGAGATGGGCAGATAATGTCTGACTTTTGTGCAATGCCAGATACACTGTAACTGACCTTCCCAGTGCTGTAACATCAGATAATTACCACAATGGCAAGAAAGAACCATAAAAGGAGAGACAAAATGCAGCACCCAAGGTTCAGAAAATGTTGGCCCATCCCTGGAAAAGACAACGTGAACATCTTCTCTTTATAACGCACAGCCCTTCATTTCTTTTCTGTGATGTTTCTTTTCTTCATTTCTTCATTTCTTTTCTCCACTTTGATGGGTGAGACAATGATTCTCAACTCACCTGCTTTTCACAGTTTTTCCAAGAATAAAAGTCTCCCTTATATGGACAATGGAGATTTAATTATATTATATTATATTTTAATATTTAATGGGAAAATACTCTAACATGACCTCTCAACCTGAAGGATTATAATTAGGGTAACCTATAAGTAAAAGGATATGAGGAGTCAGCTGAAAAGCATGGTTCCTGAGAAGGTGGATTGACCCTTCAGACCTGAACCTTATTGATACCTTAGGGACAAAGGTTCTAGAAAATCTCTTCCATAAAATATGAAAGGTGAAAAACAAAATTCTCAATTTTTCATTGCTATAACAAATCAATGAAGTCTAGTTACATTTTATAAAGAGATCATTAATTCCAGTGTGTCAGTTGTTTGTGTGAGTAGGTTTACATATAAACCAAAATGCAGCCTTTGATACCACTCCTGAGGAACCGATTAACTTGCTTTTACTTCAGCCTGGGTCTCTCGCTGGGACATTGGGTTCATCGCTGAGGCTTGACTGGCTGGTCAGAGGTCCACAAGAGCACTCCGGTTTCTGCTTCCACAGTACTGAAGTGACAGGCACATACTGTCACGTTTGCTCTTTTATGTAGGGGTGAATTCAGGTCCTCAGGCTTGCATGGCCAAACACTTTATTAACAGATCTTTCTCTCTAGACCCCAATGTCTCTCAGGAATTTTCTTGAATTGTCTTGAGAGATTTATTTTTCAAACAATGATAATGATTAATGGATAATGATAAATGAGTATTTTTTTAAAGTTCTATTGCATTATGATAAGTTACATGATTTCAATTTATCTGAATTTGTTAACATTTAAAAACATATTTTAAGTAAATAGAATTAAATCACATTCTTTTTTTTTGTTTTTGTTTTTCGAGACAGGGTTTCTCTGTATAGCCCTGGCTGTCCTGGAACTCACTCTGTAGACCAGGCTGTCCTCGAACTCAGAAATCCGCCTGCCTCTGCCTCCCAAGTGCTGGGATTATAGGCGTGCGCCACCACCGCCCGGCTTAAATCACATTCTTGTTTCCCTTTTGTACCCCAACTCCTCCCAGAAACCCCCTTCAATATCTACAATATCTTTTTTGTCATATTCCTTAAAATTTATAAAATATTATAACAATAAAAATAAGTATTATAAAAGTTGTTTGCTATAAAACAACAATCAATTTAACAGTCTTATGTAGATGCTCGTCTGCAGCAATAGTGAAAATACATTTTTCTCAATATAAATTTTAAATAACTCCAAATATATTAACTGTATATTTCAAAATAATATATCACTACTAGTATTTTCTTAAATGAATATAACTATATAAAGTCTTTTTGTTTGTTTGTTTTGTGTTTAGTAGAGTTTAAAATCTTGGCTCTTATTGTGGTACAAGCCCAAAATAAGGATAAATGAGTATTTTTAAATGAAATCTGCCATTTCTAAAATGTATCTGTATTATGTTTGGTACTATCTTTCATTGGCTGTCACTCTTTCTTCCCATCTCTTTTTGCTACCTTAAAAACTCAAAAATTAACTAGCATCTTCACGGGAAGCCCAAAATATCAAACCCAGGGCTGTATATATAAGAAAGTATCCTTTAAGATGAGAAGTTGATGCCCAGGATTCATCTTCTGGTTTCCAATATCCAGTTGCCTCCATTACATATTAATGTGGTTCCCATCACAGAAGAGTTCACTGGCTCAGCATCCTAATTCTCCCTATAAACCCCACAGAATCCTCATCCCTCCTACAACCTAGAATTCATATTCATGAGAGGAATAATGAAGAGGTCTGTCCTGTCGATTTTTCTAGGCCTTCCGATCATCCACTCTCCCACATGCACACACAAACTCAACACACCCTTGGCTAGTAGTACAGTTGTTTTTATTTCAATGGTAAGACATGATTCAGGACAGGAAATGAGAATTCTGTTAGATGAGAAGAGCAGTCATCTCATCCCAGTACTGGAGGCCCTGCCTTTTCATTTCCTGTGACTCACGGTTCTTTCTCTTTGGCATCTTGTTGTAAGAGGGAGGTGAGGACAGAAAACCTTGTTTTGACAAAGAAAGAGGAAAGTGAACTAGGAAAATCAACTATAAAACACCGAGCAACGTATGGAGTCATCTAAAGCCCTTGGTCTGAAAATCTAATTCACCTTAGTTGATTTTGTAGTAAGTATCAGAATTCATGATTACATTTCCCAGGTGGGCCTGGCATGCAGCAAAGCAAGTGTAGCTGTTTCTGAGGTAGCATTATGTAGAATGATAATGTGCTAGCATTCATTTGTAGAGGTGAAACAAGAAGTAATTCAATCTATTCAACACTGTGAACTGATAAGGTTAATGAACACAGATAAGGAAAGGGTATAATACTACAAGAACATGTAGAGAAAGGAGCAGAGAATAAAGGCTTAATTTTTTCAAAAGAGGAATTTGTGATTTGGAGATCCTTCACTCATTCAAAAACTAGTTTTTACCCCTACTGTGTACTCTAAACCAAACTTGGCTCTGGTTTTGTGGGCTTTGGAAATATAACAAATAAAGTCCTGGTCTCCAGCTCTTAACACTGAAAGTGTAGCAGAGAAGAAAATTGCAAATTTTATTTAGTAACATGAAGAAAAAAATGATAATGTTCAAATAATGGCTAACATTTCTTCTTACCCAGTTAGTAACTCACTCAGATAGTCTAAGGATTAGTTTGAGGGAATATGAGATGGAATATGTTAGGGAGATGAGGAAAAGTCAAAAGGAAATACCCAGAATGAAATACAGAGGTTGAGAAGGAGACATGATAGGCAAGTTAGAGAATATAGTGACTAGATTACTGTTGATTATATTAGAGTCCTGATAGAAGACAGAGACTGGACAGAGCATTACCTAAAAAGACAAGGACATATCCCAAACCGATGGACCCATCTATAGGGCCAAAGTTCTCCCAAATCCCGAATAAACTAAAATATCGTAGAAAATGGTAATATTATAGGAGACAAATAAAAATATTATAGAAAAGCTGCACAAAATAAGAAAAAAAGATACTTTTCAGAAAGATTACTTTTTAAAATGATTTATTTTCATTTTATGTGTGTTAGTATTTTACCTGCTTGTATGTCTGTGTGTAAGTGTCAGATTCCTTACGACTGGAGTTACAGACAGTTATGGGCTGTCATGTGGGTGCTGGTAATTGAATCTGGGTGTTCTGGGAGAGCAGCCAATGTGCTCACAACCACTGAGCCATCCCTCCAGCTCCTGAAAGATTATTTTTAAAGACATGAAAATTTGACTGACAACTTAATTCTTCACACAAAACAGTAAATAAAAAGCCAATGGTAGGATATTTTTCAAGCTCTTAACAAAATAATTGTCATTCTTGGAAATACTCAACAGGTTAATGATACAATGAAAGTGAAAATTCTAGTTTTTCATGCAAAATTTAAAATAATAGCATTTAAATTGAAAGGTCAGAGATGAGGGTGAATACTTCTGAAGATCTTTCATGGTCTGAGAGTAAGAATATTAATTAATGCTGAGTATAACAAGCAAACATTCCAAGCTAAAATCTCTAGAGTCACCACTAGACAAAAGTGAACGTAATTGCAGGCGACTCACACTTGTTTTTGTTGGTTTTTTGTTCTTTCGAGACAGGGTTTCTCTGTGTATTTCTGGCTGTCCTGGAACTCACTCTGTAGTCCAGGCTGGCCTCAAACTCAGAAATCCGCCTGCCTCTGCCTCCCAAGTGCTGGGATTAAAGGAGTGCGCCACTACTGCTGGGCGGTGACTCACACCTGTAAGCCCGGCAATTTGAAAACCAAGTTAGGATGGTAGCAAGTTAAAGTCTAGCTTTGGATATTTAGCATTACCCTGTCTTACAACTGGAAACTAACAATGTCAGAAGTGAGAGTGAGTTTGTACCCATCCACCTCGCAGACACTGAAAACCTACAGTCGACACATTCTGAATTAACTGTTCTAAGAGCTTAGAAAATCTGTGCCAAGTAAATAAATTTGAAGAAAAACAAGCTCTTACAAAATTTAATCAAAACAAAACAGAAAAATCTGTATAGCCAGACATTTAAATAAACTGAATTTGTAAACAAAAAATCTTCAGCACATTTCACTTGCAAACAAATTCTAAGTACCCAAGAGCCAAGGACATCTTGGTTGTACGTCTTACAGAAAACATTACATCTTCTGGAAAACAGAGGACATCTCAATAATTTAATTTTATAAATTCAGCATAACATTATTAGGTAAAAATGGTTACCAATTCATGAAGAACGTTACAGAAAGGAAACCGTAGGCTAAGCTTAGTCATAAACACATAGAAAAATCCTAATAAATGTTTTAGCAAAGATACTTCAGTTCTTTTTGAACAAGATGATATATCAGGACCAAACTAAAATTATTTCAGGAATGCAAATATTTGAATTCAGCAACTTAAAATATAATCTTATGTAGTTCCCATTGCAGAATGAAGCAGGGAGGGCATGGCAGAGGGGATGTGAAGGCCACGGGACACTAGACTACTTCTAGTACACCTGTAGTTAGGATGCAGAGACTGGGCAGGAAGGGAAGCAAGATTACCAAACGCCAAGACATTCCCAGGGGTCCAGCCTTTGAAAGTAGCAACATCATCTGGGACCAAATGTTCTGAATGGTAGTCTTGGTGGGACATTTTACATTCAGGTTTCAATAGCATGCAAGAGAATAATAACACGCGCATGCACACACACATGCTCACACACGCTCATGTACATACACGTGCACACACACATCAGGTATATTGGGAAATGAGTGTCCTTCCCAGATACTATGATAATAATAGAAGCATACAAAAGAATCTATAAATATTTAAATGTACCAATATCAAATAGAAAGTAAAGACAGAGAAGACTCTATGATTTGTTAGGAAGCCAACCACTCCATTAAAACAACCCTGTGTTTCTGTTGCATTCCCTATAGTAGTGAGAGGAGTACCCTGGATGCAGCTCAATGTTTGATGAATAAGCGACACCAAGAATCACCATGTTGTGGCAGCAATGAAAAAGAAGCAAGTGCCTGGTCCTCACTGCTGATTCTTCCTTCCACTTGCTGCTCCTCTAGGGACACTGAACACTACACAGCTTCCTGATTTGGGGGTTCTCATTATTTAATTCTCCATGTATGTCTTCCTTTTAGTGTTGAACTATTTTGTTTTGTAAAACATGTTACTGGTACTTGTTTTCTTAGTAAGCAGCCATTCCTTTACTACTGGATAAGAGGCAGGCTCCCATGTTAGGAAATAAACCTTGCCACATTCTGACCGCCTTCCCTGATCCCTTCTTACTTCCCTCTGTTCCTCACACCAATGCTCTGCAATGTCAGGAACCACTCTCTCTCCTAAACTCAGTTGCTCAGGGGTTTTTTTTTCACCCTCTGAATTTCTGCTAGTGTGGGTTTGCCTTCCTTACAGTGTATGTGTGGCCTGTCTGAGCTGAGATCTAGTGGAGTTCTACCTTCCTCAGAAGTTAGTTCAGTAACTAGTAAGTGATTGCAGACTCTTAAAACAGTGTACGTGGGAAGGATCCCCAGGTGGGGCAGTCTCTGGATTGTCTTTCCTTTAGTCTCTGCTCCACACTTTGTCTCGGCAACTCCTTCCGTGAGTAAAAAAATAAAAAATTAAAATTAAAATAATATTAAAAAAAAACAACAGTGTACGGTCTGTGTAACCACTGTCAGTGGAACTGGCTCCCCTTTCTCATCACAGACTTGGCATTGTGTTGATTGTAGACGTAGAAGCTAAACCTCAAACACCACTATAGATCTACAGGAAAAAATATTTTGCTGTAAATTCATGAGGCTTTGTATAGTCACATTTTGACACTTCTTAAATGGTGGTTTATTTTCTGCATTACATGTGACAGTTATATTAATATCTATGAGTACTTTTCTGGAAGAAAAAGAAAACAGTATTTGTGAAATTAAAATAATTTCACTTGTTGGTAGTTATGATGCCCTTAGAAATCTACAAAATTTATAAAATTACAGATTTGTAAAATGAATGCTGAGTGCTCTGAAGAAAATGTCTTTTGAAGACAAAGTGTAACAATAAAATCTGATACAAGCAATAACAAGAGGAAGGAAAGGCATTATCTGTATTAACTTAGCAACAGACTCCTCCACTCTTCGCCTAAGTCTTCAGAGAACAGACATGTGCTACTACAATTAAACATGTTTCTCAAAGTATATGGAAAATCAGACAATTAAAATACATGCAAAAACACATGAGATTATCCTTTTTTTTTCTGAGAATGCATAACAGTGATTTTCATAATGCCAAGGCTCAGATTTAGTTTGTTTTAAGCTTAGTTAAAGAGGATTCTTATTTTGTTTACTTTCCCGCCCCTCCTTTAGAATTCTTTCCGAAGTACAAGGAGACTAACTGGCTGGAGCAAAGTAAGGATGGGCCCATTGTTCCCATTACTTCAAAAGTTTCCTTGTACAGAGTGCTGAAAAGTTAATACCTCTAGAGAAAACTAATCAGAAGCACATCTGTTTAATCGGAATGAGAGGCTTTGGAAAGCAGAGATTCAAGAATGACAGCAGCCAGAAAATTATGGATGGTTTTCCAATGGAGCATTGCTTGAAAGTGAGGCCAAGAACATTTGGTGTACTGGTCAAATCAATGTGTCATGTCACATGTGACAGTAGGACCCCCACAGTGATGCAATCTCACTGATGAGAAATTACCACTGGGTCCTGGAGATGCTGGCTTGTCACTGTGGGCTTCCGTGCCGACAAAAAAATGAAGCTCGCTGTCACTGTTTCTCTTTTGTAAGAAGCAAGTGACAGTTATCATTGAGCCGCACCTAAGAGTAAAACGTGTAACACTGCATCGTGAATCTTCAAGGCAACTTACAGCATTCTTACTCTCGCCCCAAGCCTGATTCCGATCAGAGCGTCACAGCCCACACATAATCAAGTATGATGAGTATGGACCTGGGAGGGTAACCCCACGGGGCCATCTAGCCAAACACAGCTGCAGAAAACAAGCTTTGCTGTCTGGAAAGATTCGTGATGGACAGAGAAAGGAAGGGCTGCCAAGAAAAATGGTGGATTCCTCATCAGAAACACTTGCTACAGGGGCCACTCCATCATAGGGCAGAGTGAAACAGCGGTGACAGATGCAGTTTGTCCTGGAGGACCTCTCGTCCCCACTGGGAAGGTGAGCCATTAGAGCCACATAATTGTTTCCATGGATTTATTTCTGTGCATTTGTAAAAAACGAGTTTTTATGACACAAAATTGGCCTCACATAAGTCCTATGGACGTCAACACAATTCAAAGTCTGGAGCATGGGGAGTAGTCAGTAGAGAGCAAGATGCTGCTTAAATCCAGCCCTGTCCTCGGTTAACATCAGGGCAGCATCAAATAACCTCTCGTTTCCTTAGAAAAGCCATGGGCTCTTCTTGTTTCATCCATAGAGAGAGAAAAATAAAGATGACTAAAAACAAACGTGTCACCACATCCCTCGCCAAGAGCAAGTGTGAGAAATCGTATAGTTACTACAAAGTTATCACAGGAAGCCCTGAGTGTCTATGACTTTACGACATTTTAATCAAACCGATAACAAAGGCCATTTGCCAAAACAAATGCATAATTTGCTTTGTCAAGGGTTTTGTTGTTGGAACAGAGAATATGAATGTTGTAACTTGACATATATATTTGAAAAGATATTCTACACTATGTAAAGGATAATCTGATTTTTAAGGTGAAAAAGCCAACGTTCTAACTTTAGGGTTTGCAAATAAAATTTTAATTCTAATGCATATTAATACCTGTGAAAGGAATTATTGACTGAGAAAGAATGGAAAGGTTAAAAATGAAAGGTGCCTAAATATATGAATTTAACATGATCAGCCCAGTTAGTATTACTTTCATTTATCTGATTTCAGAGCTGACCACTTGGCATTGAATACTCAGTGAAGAGTTTTATCCCAGGGGAAGCCTGTTCATCCAACTATTGGCACTTTTTTAGTTTCCTGAAGATTTTTGTCTCTGAGTGGGACCTTTTCAGATTTGCTCCTTCTATGTTAGTATGTCTGTTGGCATTATACTTCTTCAGGTCTTGTTTAGGCAGCCGTGGTATTGAGATATCATAGGGGAAGCTTCTCCATCAGTTCTAAAAGACACAATCTCACAGCAGCTTCCTTGGTCCTCTGGTCTTATAATCTTTCTGTCTCCCCTTCCACAATGTTCCTTGAGACTTATGTGCAGGAGTTGTATTTGCTATGTAAACAATATCTGTCTCATCAAGTAACTACGATAAAGGAACCAAGAGGAGGAAGCTGCTGAGAAAGGAGCTATAGTCCTGATGTTACACACTGATCCTTAAGAATATACCACTGTGGGTTGGGCAGCCTTTTGTAGACATTATTAATAAGATTCACATTAAGTGAACCAAATATCTAAAATTAAATTTGGGTGTTATACTCCACTTTTATCTCTAAGCCATCCTAAGTATAGAAAAAGTTCAAATTGGAAGGGATTAGATAAGCACTCTATGTCTTGATTGAGTATTCTATAATTTGTGGCAGTCTACCCTGAGACTAACCACTCAGAACACAATATTCATATAGCCACTCAGTAGAACTGTCTATTTGTAATTTAATATGCCATACATTCACCTTAGGTCTTTATAAACATGATTTTGTAAATTTATTGCATCTCATGGTGTGTTTTACGAACAACCAAGTATATTCTTTTCTCCTCAGTTTTAAAATTATCAAATGTTTTAGATAGTGCCTCACCCCTGGCAAATGACTGCTTTGAAAAGTTGATTAGTTTTGGTCTGATGTATCTGCTTTGTTTTCTTGAGTGAAAAGCAGTTTATGACTAACAACTTGGTCCAAGACTCATGACATCCCTCTGCACAGCTGAAGGGTTGTGAGAAATCAGTTTATTTCTACTTGGTTTCATTGGCCTCAAGAATACAGATTCTGAGATAAGTGTTTACTTGGGCATGGTTATTGGACCATGTATATATGTATGTTTTCAAGGCCATTTGAACAACACTATGATAATTTTATGGTCACAAAGTCCAGTATTTTATAAAAATAGAAAAGAATTCATATGGGATTGGCATGAGAAAGGGTAGAAAATGGAGGATCCTGAAAACACAAATATAATTTTCACACAATATTATTTTTAACATAAATATTTTTCAGCACTTTTAATTCTTGACCATTGGAAGGCAAAGGGTCTTTCAAAGTCACATTATGGAGATGTTTCAATGACACAAGTCAGTATTCTGAGAATGAGTAGAAATTCACCAGTAAATGGAAAAAATTGTCATTTATCCAAATTAGTAATATACTGTCCAGGAATAAACTAAGCTGCATTACTTGACCAGATTTTATTTTTGCAGATAACATTGGAAATATGTTTGTAAAAAAGAAAAAATGTACTATTAAAAGTCTAAATATTAGAAAAACTAGTTTTTAATTTTGTTTTAATCAAAAGTTACTTATACACTCTACATTCTCCAGAACAGAGCTTCACACTGGAAAGAGAACATATACCAGTAGTCTGAAGAACAACAATTTAACATATTCTCCCTGCATTCCATCAGATGACTAAAGATTAAAAACAGAAGCAGTAGGAAACCTACACATTTATGGAAACAGAACAACTCTAGCCTGGTGGTGGTGGCACATGCCTTTAATCCCAGCACTTGGGAGGCAGAGGCAGGCAGATTTCTGAGTTCGAGGCCAGCCTGGTCTACAGAGTGAGTTCCAGGACAGCCAGGGCTACACAGAGAAACCCTGTCTTGAAAAACCGAAAAAAAAAAAAAAAACCAAAAAACTCCAAGCAATATAATTTGGGTCAAAATAAAAATAATGAAAAAAGAGAAAGACTTTGTAGGATTCAATGAAAATGAATACACACAGCAATCTAAACTTATGAGGCACAAAGAAAGTGGTGCTAAGAGGAAAATCCGTAGCTCTAAGTGCCTTCATAAAGAAATTAGTGAGATCTCACATTACCAACTTAACAGCACACCTAAAAACTCTAGGACAAAAGAAGTACTCATTTAAGAGGAATCATGGCTGAAATCAATAAAATAGAAGCAAAGAGAGCAACACAAAGAATCTATGAAACAACAAATTGACTCTTTGAGAAAAATCAATAAGATAGACAAACCTTTATCCAAACTATCTAAAAAACAGAGAAAGAATATCCAAATTAGCAAAATCTGAAGCAAAAAGGGGGCATATTAGCAGGCACCAAGGAAATCCAGAGAATTGTAAGAACATACTTTAAAAACCTGTACTTCACTAAACTGGAGAAGGCGATAAATGCAACAAGAAAACCACAATTGTAGTCTTGAGTCAGGATATCCTCCCCCTCCCAAATATACAGAAAATATTGTACCAGAGAAAACATCTAAAAAAATTAATAAAGTAAAGAATTCCAAATATATTGCTCTAATTGAGTGAAGAGACTAGAGATGGTTTGCTGTGGTAGGAAATGACCTTAGACGATTCTAGGGGATACCATCAGCTCAGGGCAGCGTTCTTACAAACTCACGTTAGAGATAGCCCTAAGGCTTGATCCTATCAAAAGTATTCAAGTCATAACCATAGATAAGATTCAGTGCAGGAGTTAAAGGTGTGAGATGACTGAATTTTTGAACAAATATGTTTATGCCTTTTAAATTTTAATTGTTTCTACATGGGAAAGACTTCGCAGTCGTAGCTGGACATGCGAACTCCATACTAAAGAGCCTCACATGCCAGGCAGGGAAGGCATGGCCCTAAGCACCACTCAAAGCATGGCCCTAAGCACCACCCAAAGCATGGCCGTAAGCACCACCCAAAGCATGCTATCACGTTCCCCCAGTCCTTGATTTTTCTTTGTCCACCTAGTAACAGATTTTGGTCTGTGTGCCTCTCTGCGCATTCAGTATCCAGTCATATGTTCCATGAGACAGCAAAATGGGCTTTGTGCATGATTCTTGGAATCAGCTTTCAAGATTGCCAGAACAAGGGAAGGAAATCAGTGTAGGCTAATTTCTCTATCTCCACTGTGATTTCAGTGATAAAATGAACTTCACAAGCAGTAGTGAAGTTATTACAAAAGGACAACTTGAGAAAAAAATGAAAGGCATTCTGAATCGTGAACTTGTCACGAGATGGCAAAAGTCTGGATTGGTTTCATTAATATCACCAGAGACCATTTTGTTTATTCACTGCTAAGATAACTTTCTTTATCTCTTGTCAATACCCTGTTGTTAAAACAAGCTCTTGGGAAACACTGGGGTAGTTGGGAACACAAAAAGAACATTCTCATTACAGACCTCAGGAATGCCATTTTTCTTTAACACCCATTAACCAAAAAAAAAAAGAAAAAAAAAAGGAAGAAAATAATCAATGAAGATAATCCAGGCTTCCAGTTTATGATAGAACATCCTGAAACACCACTGATAATCATCAAAAACCATATAAATTCCCTACAATCAATTAAATAAGAACCAGTGAGACTTGTTTTTCACGTGTTATAAATCACATCTACATTTGATGAGTTCTATGGCTGCACATTACACTAGTGTGAGAGTTAAACTTTACTGTTGAATGGGCAGGACCTGGAATAACCTAAGAGACAAATCTCTGAATGTGCCTTTGAGAAATTTCCAGAGAAGTATAACTGAAGAGGAAAGACGAACCCCAAACATGGGTGGTGCTGTCCCAGGAAGTGGGGCCCTCCAGTGAGTGGGAAGGTAGAAAGGTGGAGGTGGGCTGCACACCAGCGCCCCCTTTCTGTGTTTCCTGATTATAACTGCTGCCTCGAACTCACACACCTCCCCACCCATTACAGACTGTGTGCTCCCAGACTGTGAACCAAAATAAATCTTCCCTGAAGTTGTCACAACAATGAGAAAAGTAAATACCACACTAGCCTGTTCATATATTGAACTAAAGGCTATGGACAAACCATATAGGTTAATTCATCACAATAACAACAACAACAACAACAACAAAAATAACTCAGGATGTGAGATTTATGATCACAAGTTTTAGGCTAAGGCTATCCATCTGTGGATATGTCATTTTACTAATGTGAAGTTCATCTCTTTTTCCCATGTAATAAATATTTTAAACAGGCTTTCAAGGGCCGTATATATGAAAGCAGGAGATAGAATGTGATCTACTATACCCAATACCATCATGCAAAAATAAGCTAATTAGTACTACTGAGGATTTAGCTTTTACAAACTTTAAAGCAAGAATAACATTTATTTTGCTTAATAGTTTAATTATTTAAATGTTTGCTGGCATCAGGAAAAAGTAAAGTATTACCATACTTTCTAATGAAATTTGGCATAGTCAGGGGGCCATGACCATAAGTCATGTCCCATACTGTAAAACAAAAGATTCCTTTGCCAGCCAATTTACTACCACAGTGGTTTCTAGCAGGTATTTTGCACAAGCCCAAGAATGTTTGAAGTAGCAACTGTGCACAGCAAGAACAAGTCAAGCAGGCTGATTTCCAAGACTCTCACTCCAACTGCAATCAGTGAAAATCTTGATGTGAATGGAAGCTTCAAACTTATGAGCGTTAAGAACAAATTACTTTAGCTCACTCAGAGTTGAGTGTCTCTCTCCTACTCATTGATCACCACCCCAATCCCAGCATCTTTTTTAGGAACACTGTTCTTAACATTTAAGGGTAGTGATGACTTCTTTTAGTTTTCAGCAAACACCCCAAATCTCAGACAAGTCAAAATCTGTTCATTAGAGTGAAGAATGCACAATTTGAAGTTTCTGAAAACTTCATAAAGAGTCTCTGACTTGTGCTAGCTCCACTGCTGAAGGTGGGAAATTTGTCCATACAACTAGTCTATATTTTTGTCTTACTTTCAGTGCACTATGGTAAAGAATCATATGAGATAGTCAACACTTCGCTACCAAATACAATGCACATGAGGAGATTCTGTTCAGCTATGTGATAACACAAACATTGTCAGCACATTTAAGAGAGTAGTCTAAGTTATGATAGTCAAAAGGTAGGTGTGTAAATGCATTTTAAACTTACAATGATTTTATTGAGAGGGAGCTCCAACTAAGTCAGGAGATTTTGCACTTTGATGCAAGATTTAAAGGCAAATTCTCTCTGGCAGGATCTGTTGTTGGACAACTGGAAGGTCTTTCATGGCCCCACTCCATCCTGATACCTGCTAATGTGTATGCATGTGCATCTATACACATTATACAGCACACTCGCGCGCGCGTGCGCGCGCGCGCACACACACACACACACACACACACACACACACACACACACACACACACAGTCAAATAGCCAATAGGGATAGAATGAGAATAGTGGGAAACACTCTAGGTTAGGGGTCAGTTGGCAACTGAGTCATAATATAGACAGAAGATGCTTTAGCTTTGTGGATCTTTTGAGAAAACGAAGGGAAGATTCTCTTTGGCCCTTTGATTGCAGAAGTTCTGTAGTCTATGTTAATGATGGAAGTTAAGGTGGTTACCACTGGTATGAATCTTTAGAAGACTGTAGAAAATGCAAAACTTCATTTTTATTCCATACATGCTGCAGGATATAAATATATAAAATATGCTCACAATTCCTGGGATTAGAAAACTATTTTGGCAACTGATGCAAAGAGCTGTCATGATGGCTGCAGTTTGCTGTGTTAAATTTCCTTAGGATAGCTCTTCTTACAGAGTTGTTAAAAATACTTTAGATTTTTCGAATGAAAAGTGGTTCCATTAAGAAAACTGTGGTACAATGTTCCTGTTTTTGTAATATCATGTCAAAAGGGGTTGCACAGACTGGAATATGGTGTCCTTTTAAACTGATCAATGGCATTTCATTGAAAATAAAATGTTTCATAGAAGAT
>JADRCC010575632.1:0-25001 GCA_019843855.1 Hylomyscus alleni
TGGAGGCTCGTCTGGGTGCGGGGGCCGCTGGCCTGTATGATTCTGGCACGCCTCTGGGCCCGCTGCCCTACCCTGAACGTCAGAAGCGTGCACGCTCCATGATCATATTGCAGGACTCTGCGCCAGAAGTGGGTGATGTCCCCCGACCTGCACCTGCAGCCACACCGCCTGAGCGCCCCAAGCGCCGGCCTCGGCCGTCAGGCCCTGATAGTCCCTATGCCAACCTGGGCGCCTTCAGTGCCAGCCTCTTTGCTCCGTCGAAACCACAACGCCGCAAGAGCCCGCTGGTGAAGCAGCTTCAGGTGGAGGACGCTCAGGAGCGCGCGGCGCTGGCCGTGGGTAGCCCGGGACCAGTGGGTGGAAGCTTTGCCCGAGAACCCTCCCCAACGCACCGCGGGCCCCGGCCAGGCGGCCTTGACTACAGCTCTGGAGAAGGCCTGGGGCTTACCTTTGGCGGCCCTAGCCCTGGCCCAGTCAAGGAGCGGCGCCTGGAAGAGCGACGCCGGTCCACTGTGTTCCTCTCTGTGGGTGCCATCGAGGGCAGCCCTCCCAGCGCGGATCTGCCATCCCTACAGCCCTCCCGCTCCATTGATGAGCGCCTCCTGGGGACAGGCGCCACCACTGGCCGCGATTTGTTGCTCCCCTCCCCTGTTTCTGCTCTGAAGCCATTGGTCGGTGGTCCCAGCCTTGGGCCCTCAGGCTCCACCTTCATCCACCCTCTCACTGGCAAACCCTTGGATCCTAGCTCACCCCTAGCTCTTGCTCTGGCTGCCCGAGAGCGGGCTCTGGCCTCGCAAACACCTTCCCGGTCCCCCACACCTGTGCACAGCCCTGATGCTGACCGCCCTGGACCCCTCTTTGTGGATGTGCAAACCCGAGACTCCGAGAGAGGACCATTGGCCTCCCCAGCCTTCTCCCCTCGGAGTCCAGCCTGGATTCCAGTGCCTGCTCGCAGAGAGGCAGAGAAGCCCCCTCGGGAAGAGCGGAAGTCACCAGAGGACAAGAAATCCATGATCCTCAGCGTCTTGGACACGTCCTTGCAACGGCCAGCTGGCCTCATTGTTGTGCATGCCACCAGCAATGGACAGGAGCCCAACAGGCTGGGGGCTGAAGAGGAGCGCCCCGGTACTCCGGAGCTGGCCCCAGCCCCCATGCAGGCAGCAGCTGTGGCAGAGCCTATGCCAAGCCCGCGAGTCCAGCCCTCTGGCAGCATCCCAGCAGATCCCGGGCCAGGCCAAGGCAGCTCAGAGGAGGAGCCGGAGCTGGTATTTGCTGTGAACCTGCCACCTGCTCAGCTGTCCTCCAGCGATGAGGAGACCAGAGAGGAACTAGCCCGAATTGGGCTAGTGCCACCCCCTGAAGAGTTTGCCAATGGGATCCTGATGGCCACCCCACCCCCAGGGCCGGGCCCCTTGCCCACCACGGTACCCAGCCCGGCCTCAGGGAAGCCCAGCAGTGAGCTGCCCCCTGCCCCTGAGTCTGCAGCTGACTCTGGAGTAGAGGAGGCTGACACTCGAAGCTCCAGTGACCCCCATCTGGAGACCACAAGCACCATTTCCACAGTGTCCAGCATGTCCACCCTGAGCTCGGAGAGTGGGGAACTCACTGACACCCACACCTCCTTTGCTGATGGACACACTTTTCTACTCGAGAAGCCACCAGTGCCTCCCAAGCCCAAGCTCAAGTCCCCGCTGGGGAAGGGGCCGGTGACCTTCAGGGACCCGCTGCTGAAGCAATCCTCGGACAGTGAGCTCATGGCCCAGCAGCACCATGCTGCCTCTACTGGGTTGGCTTCTGCTGCTGGGCCTGCCCGCCCTCGCTACCTCTTCCAGAGAAGGTCCAAGCTGTGGGGGGACCCCGTGGAGAGTCGGGGGCTCCCTGGGCCTGAAGATGACAAACCAACTGTGATCAGTGAACTCAGCTCCCGTCTGCAGCAGCTGAATAAAGACACACGCTCCTTGGGGGAGGAACCAGTTGGTGGCCTGGGCAGCCTGCTGGACCCTGCTAAGAAGTCGCCCATTGCAGCAGCTCGGTGAGCAGGGTGATGTGGGGAGGGGCCGTCCCCCTGTCTTCCGTTCCTTTTGTTCATTACAGGCTTCCTGCTGTTCTTCCTCATTCTGTCCCATCTCTCATCTGTCCATGGCTCGGGTTCTCCCTGTCCACCTTTTTATCTTTGTCTAGTTTTGCTTTGCAGTCTGGGGTAGGAGGCTCTTTAGTACAGCGGCTCTGTGGACCCCTTTTGGTACAGGCAGGGGACTGGGTACCTGTGAGACCCAGGTATGTCATGAGACCTCCCAGGACCTGCTGGAGGCCCTGCTGCAGGCTTGCACTTTGTATTCCAGCTTCTAACTCCAGCTGCCTTTGCCTTAGCTGGGGAATCTTCTCAAGTTGTACTCTGGAGCCACAGTTCGGTTCCGTCTCAGGGGCTGTTTAACCCTGAGTCTACTGCCCTGTGGCTCCATTTTGGCTCTCTGATAGTATGGCTGCCCCATATGGCTGGTGTCGCCTCTCCTGGAGCAGTCCCCTCCCTTGATTCTTTTTCAGGCCAGAGTACATTGGTTCCTTTTCTTTAGGGACTTGATACAAATTTCTTACATTCTGCCCTAGAAACGTTTTGGGTTGTGGCTCCTCCTAGGGCCCTTCAACACAGAATCCTGGATTTGATTTATAAAGCTCCATCAAGAAGAGTAGGAAATCACTCCGTCTCTCTCACCTACTTTTTCTTTTTTGTCTTGTTTGCCCCATCCCCCCACCCCTTGGTGATGGAGAAGGGGGGTTCGGGAAGGTGGTCTGGGGGGCTACTAAGGTTGTTAGACTTTGTAGGCAGAAGCTGCCAGAGCCTTGGGTTGATCCCTCAGGCCCTTTCTTGGCAACTTTCCCCAGGGCTCCCATGTGGACTGCTTGGGTGCTGGTGACAGCTGACCAGTTTGTGGCCAGCCTCTTGTCTGTGTTGCCTTAGCTGCTCCTGCCTCTGTCCCTGGGGTTCTCCTATTCTGGGTTTGGGTGGGATGCCACTCCTGATTCCCCACTCCTTGTTTCCTAGACACACTCTTCACTGTCAGTTGTGGAGGACAGCGTTCACGGAGTAGTGGGCAGTGCACAGCTTACGGAAGGACTTCCGCTCTTACTCAGAGGGTCTGCCTGTTTTATAGTCTTCCAGTTTAGGGTCCAATAGACGAATGGGAGCTTGAGCAGCTTGCGTTGCTCTCTGAGAGGTTCAGGGACAGGGACCTGTCCTTCTTGTGGCCTGTTCTTAAGGTTTTCTGTCTTTTTGGCCTCTTCCATCTCTTAAGTTGGAAAGCCCTCTTCAGTTCTGCAGTGATGCAGGCACCCCTAGAGTGGGCAGAGTGGCTACGGACCAGTCAGGACGCGTGACTGGGGTCCCAGGTTTGTCTCCAGAACCAGGCCTTCAAAGATAGAGGCAACCTAATAGAACCTTACTCGCACCATTTCTTTCCTTCTTTGTCTTTTCCCCCACCCCCAGCCCCTCTGTTTCTGCCTCTTTTCTTGAGGAAAGTCAAAAGTCACTTAAAGTACATAGCATATTGCCTAGCCTCAGTAAACATGTATTAAGCCAACGAACGGAGGCTTGATGCAAGGGCTGTGTCCTAAGGCAAATTTCATGGAGGCACAGATGGGCGAAGATCTCTTGGGCATCTAGTAGCACCTGTTGGTAACACCCTGTCTGTGTTCAGTGATTTCATGTTGCAGAGGTAGACGTTTGCTTTATAGCGCAGTTACATCTCTTAGGTATGTAAGTGATACATTTTATCATGATCACCAGTCATCCAGTCATTTTCCCTTCACTGAGGCACCTTGCACGCTGTCCTTCAATTTGCCTCTCTATTCCAGTCTGTACCCACTCACTTTTTTTTTGTGTGTGTGGTTTTGGAGACTGCTGCTATGCAGTCTGAACTGACTTTGATCCTCCTACCTGTCCCCACGGTGTGAGCTGTCACATCCTCGTAGCTGGATGAAATGACGGCCATCTCGAGTGTGTCCTGCCGCCTACCACAGTGCTTTCGTTTCTGGCTGCAGGCCTGGGGCACTTGTGGTTTTGTGTACAGCTAGCTTATTTCAGACCTGGTCTTTTGTCTGCTCTTTGTGGACACCCTTACTTTGATATCTGTTGGGGCTGTGCCTCAGCTCTGGCTTTGTAGCCAGTGGAGGCTGGAATCTAGCATTCAGGTCTTACTTTGGCATAAAAATCACTAATGAGCCTTTCCCTTAGAGAAGTGTCCAAAGTGTATAAAGTTCTGATGTCTAGGTGTGACTTTGTCCTTCTTAGGACCTGTCCTGGCAGAGGACACACCCTTGAGCCACATCTTTGGTCTGTGCATGGTTCCCGAGCCTTACCTACCAGGTTCATCTTTCTCTTCCGGGGATGGAGTCCACCAAGGAAATGACCCTCTTTGTTCATCTTCTCTGCAGATGCCTCAGGCCAAGCAAGGATACATTCTAGCCACAGGTTCTCAGCTGCCTGAGCTTTTTGTAGACAAGTTAAACTTCCCTGTGTTTCATGGGGAAAAGCTCAGTAACTTGTAGATCAACTTGTTTACACTGGGCCCATTGTTGAGCTTTGGGTTGCAGCTGGAAGGTACATGGTTCTTGGTGCTACTGCTGGGGTCTGGGATCTCGCCTGTCCCTTACTTCAGCTTGCAGATCTCGCCCCTGCTGAACAGACTTCTGTCTACTAAGAGCACTGGGCTGCATCTTACTTTAAATGATGATTTAAAGCCCAGCCTTGGGCTCCACACCTGGTCATGGAGCTCTGCCTGTCAATCGTGCGACCTGTGCCTGTCTCTGCTTCCACTTGTCTTCTGGGTCTCATGTTTGGACTTGAATCTTACGTGTGGTTTGAAGCCTATAGCAGGGCTATTTTGCTTTGGGTTTCAGGGTCTTTCTGGGAGGGGCACTGGGAGGTTGAACTCAAGGCCCTGAGCATGCTAAACAAGTGGTCAACACTGCATTACATCTGTTTTGATTTATTGAGATATGAGACTCTTTTCTTACATTTATTGTACATGTGCATGTGTGTGTGCATTATACACACTTTATGGTGTACATGTATGTGGAAGTCAGAGAACAACTTGTAGGAGTCAGTACTCTCTTTGCATTTTGTGGGTCCCTGGGATTGAACTCATGCCATCAGACTTGACTGCAAGTGTCTTCACCGACTGAGCCATCTCACCAACCCCAGATAAGATTTTTTTCCATAAAGCTTAGGCTGGCATTGAACTCACCGTGTAGCTCAGCTTGGCCTTCAGCTTAAAATAAACCCTCCTGCCTTTGCCTCCCAAGGACTGTTATCACAGGTGTATGCTGGCATGCCAGCTGACTCAATTTTATACCTCGCTGATCGTCACATTTTTTTTTTTTTAAATAAGGTGAAATGGCTTTGGACATATTTGCTGCAGTGCTTTACTGCCTTTAAATTTTTTTTTTTATTATTTTTTATCACATGCTTGTGTGTGGGTGGTCAAGTGTGCCCTGTTCTTTAGACCTATTGAGGTCACTGCTGAGATTTCACAGGAGACCTACTTTCCAATCAGATGGCTCCACAGAGCCCTGTCCTGACTGTTTGCCATAGATCCTGCCTGCATGTTAAGGGAATGGACACCACCTAGGTTCTGGGACAGTCACACATGAAGGTTCTTGAGTACAGTTGGAGACTGGGAACAGGATGCATTGTGTCCCTGCAGAGCACTTGCATGAAGTCATATGCAGGTGCATTCTCTAAAGCCCCAAACTCTGCTAGGGAACAGAAAGATCATAGGAGAGGAGACATAGGGACACTTGGCATGTCAGTGTTGAACGGGCTGGGCGATGAGGAGTGAGGCCAAGGCAGCAGCAGGGTACATGCAGAAGCTTCTGAGCCCTGCCTGTTCCTACCAAGAACTGTCCTGTAATGGGGCCTCCGAGTTGCCAAGGGCCACAGGCCTAGATCTGACCCACATGAGTACAGAGGTGGTAATCCTGATGTAGAAGCCAGGCCCGAGTACGAAGGAACCTTTTCTTGACTGTTGGTACCGGTGGGCTGGCGGAGGGAAGGCAATCCCAGGAGGGTTTTTGTAGGATATCGTTTTTTTGTCAGTGTGAATTATATTTCTGAGTTTGTGCCAGGCTCTGGGAGTCAAGGAAAGCTGCTGAGAAGGAAGTGGGCTGGGATGTAGCTCAGTGGTTGGAGGGCTTGCCTGGTGTGCATGAGGCCTGGGTTCTGTCCCTAGCAGAGAAAAAGGTGGAAGGGGAAGAGGAGAGGGGGATGAGAAGAGGAGAAGGGAAGGGAGGGAGGGAAGATGGTGAGAGACCCAGAGGGTCCTGGATTTAGGTGACGAAGAAGTCCTGGGTTAATGGGAAGAATTGACATTCCCCAAAGCTGGAAAGGTAGAGGAGCCCCAGTCCTCTTGTGGGTGCTGCTCACGGAGGCAGGGGTGGACATCTTCTGTGTTACAAGGTGTTAGGAGAGCCCAGTGGAAACCTTGAGCTCAGAATGTACCGATGGGCCCTCGCACATGGCATTCCTGGGCTTGTTAGTCATAGCAAACAATGGGTAGATGACATGGGCTGAGAAAGCACAGGCCACAGAAGAGGGTGGGCTGGAGAAGCTATCTGAGAAGGATGCTGCTGAGAGGAGCCTTCTCCATAGAAACAGGTCTTCCCAGGGGACTCCTGCCAACAGCCTTGGTGACTGCCCGGAGCCGAGGCCAGGTGTCAGTGGCTTCGAGTTCCTGGGGCAAGATCGAGTGTCTTAGAGGACGTGCCAGCCAGAAGCACTTTGGAGGGTGTAGTGGATGCTGTGAGGTGGCCTGGTTGTGGATGTGGCAACAGCCACAGATGGGCGTGCAGAGGTGCGTTAACATGTTAAAATCAGATTTGCACACTGCTGGGGTGTCTGCCCTGGGGACAATATGGGTAGTGCCCTTCCCCAAGATGGGGCAGGGAACAGATGCTGATACCTTGGCCACTCTGTCCTGTACATACCCTTCCTTGGGCTTTTCCCCTGGGCCTCCCAACTCAGTTAGCCTCAGCCCAGGCCTCCAGGTCACCCCTGCCAGGAAGGCAGGCTTTGGTGCCATTCAGACAGGTGTGGCTACTTGTCCTAGCTTAGGACTTTTGGACCCAGGATTGCCCCACTGCACTGCCTTACGGCTCTCTCGTACCCTCCAGTTCAGCAGTATGCTCCTGAAACCTGACCTTTGGGGTAGGTCTTGCCTAGGTGTCTGTTCTGTAATGCAGATGCCCATGCTAGGGTCCACTTGAATTCACGGGGAAGCAGCGAAGGAGACATGTCTGGCTTTGTTGGACTCTGTAGGTGGCCACAGTCTGACGTCACAACTATGCTTCTAGCACCACCTCCCCAAGGACCTTACCATCTCACCTCTGCTGCCCACTGCACTTTGCCCCGAAGCCAAGATGGCTCCCTGAGGCCAGGTTCCATGGGAGTGAAAGTTTCTTCTGGAGGTTTTGCCTGTCTGTTCCCTTGTGTAGACTGAAGATGTTTCTGGAATCTTTGTGTTGGTGGCTCTGTTTGGCTTGTTCAAGAAGCTCTGCCCTGAGCAGTTGAGAGGAAGCGGTAGGGACGGCTGAGGAGAAAGCTGTTGAAAGTGATGGAAATGAGGTCTCCAGGGAAGGGCTGATCTTGCACCGTGCAGGGTAAAAGTTGAAAGTTGCTTAAGGGAACATGTTCGCTAGCTTGCTCTTCTCTGTTCCGGATTTCACCTCACAGCAACAATTTGAGGAGGGAAGTTGTACTTTGGTTCATAGTTTCAGAGATTTCAGTCTCTGTGGTGGCTTGGCTCCCATGGTTGCTGAGAGTCTTACAGGGAAGGCTTCGTGAATCATTTCCTGGCAGCCAGGAAGCAAGAAGGGAAAAGAGGGGGCAGGAATAAGACCATCAAATCATGAAGTCATGGACGTATTGTTGCTGTGGTCATTATTAATTTTTTTGGTGGGGTGTGGGGGGAGGGACAAAGTCTCAACACATAGCCTTGGCTGGCCTGGAGTTTGCTTTGTAGACCAGGCTAGCTTCAGACTCACAGAGATCTGCCTGCCTCTGCCTCCTGAGTGCTGGGTTTAGAGGTGTGTGCCACCGCCGCACCCGACCCCAGTCAGTGTATTAATTCATTGATTAGGGCAGCCCTCTCATAGTCTAGTTACCTCTCAGTGATCTACCACTATACCTTCAGAATGCAAACCTTTTAGGGGGATATTGCAGAGCCAAGCTGTGTAACAAGGACAGGGGTGCGTTGAGGGGACTCTTGCTGGTGTGGGATTCTGGGATGGGCAGCACTTAGGCCATCCTAGAGAGAGAGAGAGAGAGCGTTGTGGGGGTGAGATGGCCACTGGAAAGAAGTTGGTCAAACGTTAGAGTGACTATCAGACTGCAAGGCACTGCTAAACAACACTTATGGTCTGCCCTGTCCAGTGGAGAGAGCCAGCGAGCTACTCCAGGGCAGGCAAACCAGATGTCTCTGTCCAAGCTGTCCTGGGTACTTTCTCTTCCTCAGTAGCTCTGCAGCAGACAGGGCCTTACCTTCTGAGTTCCGACCTCCATAGAGTGTCCCACAGGGGTCCCTGAACCTGGCTGCCCATTGTGTGGTTGTGACTGAAGGCATTGTGGGCCTGGCCTGCTAACACTCTCTCTCATTGCTCTCTCCTGCCCATCTGCATGTGGCTGCTCTGTCTAGCTGCGCGGTGGTCCCGAGTGCCGGCTGTGTAAGTGAGCATGCCCATCCCATGCCTCTTGCAGTCCACAAGCTGTGCCTGGCTGCCCCCTGGCTGCACTGCATGGCTCTGTGGGGCTTTGGTGCCGCTGACAGCTACTGAGGCTGTCCTTGGACCTAGTGAGGGGTACAGATGGGGTTGAGGGGGCTGTGGAATAGGCTTCCTTTAGAGCAGCCACCTCTGGCTGGCCTCCTTCCAGCCAGGCAGGCCGGGGCAGGGCTGGAAGTCCAGGATCCTGGCAGGTGAGGCTGGGAAGCGAGGAACCATCTGCCTTATGTGTCTGCCTGTGTGCTGCCGCGTTCCTGGGAGTGCCGCTGCATGTCCGCAGCACATGTAGTCGCCATTGCTGCTGTGGTGTGCTCTCATGTGCGGGGAGGCTCTCTTGCTGTTGACCGTGTGCCGTTGCCTCACACCTCCTGTGGGTGTGAGCCCTGCCTGGTGTTTGTCTTCAGTGTTCACGGTCATGTGCCACCGCCAGCCTTTGCCATGACTCCGCCATCCCAGAAACTGGCCTTGGTCGCTCTGGGTCTCTTCAGGCTGGAGAACAGAGCTGTGTGTGGGGGTTGGTGGTGAAGAGACTGTTCAAATCTTAGTGTCCAGAGCATCTGCGGATGGAACCCACACCCAGAGGCTGTGTTAGAGGCTGGCAGGGAGGGGCAGGCAGCTTTTGTCCGTGAGAAAGTTTCCTTTGGTGAACTGCCCTTGGGGCCTCCATGGAGCGCAGTGTGGGGGGACAGTCTTACTTCTTAGAATCCAGTCAGTTTAAGAATCCCCCAGAGCAAGGCACTGGTCCTGTCTCAGGATGTTTTTGTTTTTAAAAAGAATGCCCACAGGATATTCCTCCAGCCCTACTCCTCCTGGCTCTGCTGCTCTCTGTCCACTCTGACTTTACTTTCCACCCCTCACCTGGCCCTCACCCACTCTCCCTCCGCAGGCTCTTCAGCAGCCTCGGTGAGCTGAGCACCATCTCAGCGCAGCGCAGCCCCGGGGGCCCGGGCGGAGGGGCCTCCTACTCGGTGCGGCCCAGCGGCCGGTACCCCGTGGCGAGACGAGCCCCGAGCCCAGTGAAACCCGCATCGCTGGAGCGGGTGGAGGGGCTGGGGGCGGGCGTGGGAGGCGCGGGGCGGCCCTTCGGCCTCACGCCTCCCACCATCCTCAAGTCGTCCAGCCTCTCCATCCCGCACGAACCCAAGGAAGTGCGCTTCGTGGTGCGAAGTGTGAGTGCGCGCAGCCGCTCCCCCTCACCATCTCCGCTGCCCTCGCCTTCTCCGGGCTCCGGCCCCAGTGCCGGCCCGCGTCGGCCATTTCAACAGAAGCCCCTGCAGCTCTGGAGCAAGTTCGATGTGGGCGACTGGCTGGAGAGCATCCACTTAGGCGAGCACCGAGACCGCTTCGAGGACCATGAGATCGAAGGCGCACATCTGCCTGCGCTCACCAAGGAAGACTTCGTGGAGCTGGGCGTCACACGCGTTGGCCACCGCATGAACATCGAGCGTGCGCTCAGGCAGCTGGATGGCAGCTGACGCCCCACTCCCTCTCCTGTTCCTGCTGCGCCCTGCCGGCAGGGCCCCCACCCCTACTCCAGGCCGCAGGCTCGGCTCGCCCCCTACCACGGCGCCCGGGCCAGGAATGTTGCATGAATCGTCCTGTTTGCTGTTGCTTGGAGACTTGCCCTGTACATTGCTTAGTGCCCTCCCCTGCCGCTGAACCCCACCCAGCACACAGTAAGGGCGCGGACCAGGGGGGCTGGGTGGAAGGGGGTTGGGGCAGGGTGCTCTGGCCTGACCACCTCCTCCACAGCTCCTGGTGGCCATTCTTCCAGAGGGGGAACCTAGTCCAGCATGCGAGGTCAGGACACGCCTTGGTGACTCGGGGGGAGGGGGGAGACATTGGGGTTCTCGATAGGGGCCAAGGAGCCCCCTGTTTTACATATTTTAATCCACTCTATATTTGGAACGAGAAAAGGAACAAATATCTCTGTCCGTAACAGTTCCCGCCCTCTTCCCCTCTAGTCCTCTCGCTGGTCCCGCCACAGCCGCCCAGTCTTCCATCTTCCGGCCCCTCACTGCCACCCCATACAGGGCAGGGGACACTCCAGCTGGCCTGGGGTTAGCCAGGGTCCTGGCAGCCCACCCTGGGGACCCCGGCTCAGCCCCCTTCCCTCGCTGAGCTATAGTATGCCCCACCCACCCTTTAGGTGCTGCTCAGGGGGACGGGTGGCAGGCATTGCCTGCTGGGCACTAGCAGGGCCAGGTGGCCTGGGAGATTATTGCCCTGGGGCTGGGCCCCGGTAACCCAACCCCAGCCATCATCTTCACAGGGTCTCTCCCAAAGGAGAGGTCTAACCTTTCCCACTTCTTGGGCAACTACAGCAGAGAAGCCTCCCTGCCTCGCACCCCCAAAGATTCCCCAATACCTGCCCTGTGTGTGTGTGAGCGCGCGCCAAATATGTGTGTGCACGCCTGTGTGCTTGTGAAAACTGGGTGTGGCTGAGTACACGGGTGCCCTGTATGTGCTTGATTGTGGAGTGGTCCCCAGGGGCTGTTCCAGATGGGTGGGAGGTGGTGGAAGCTTGCACGGGGTGCGTGCATGGTTGTGTGCCTGTGAAGGGGCCCTGTCTTCTCCAAAGGAAGGCTGTCCTGCTGGTAGGTCCTGCTGTTTTCTCAGCCTCTTCTCCCCGAGCCTCGCCCAGCTTAAGCAGGGGTTCTCCGTGAATCCTTTCAGCTTTGGGAGGCCTCAAGGGCTCCCCTGCAGGCAGTGCCCCTTTGGGCTTTTAAGAGAATTGTGGGGACCTCTAAAATCAGGCCACAGCAGCCCTTGGAGAGAGGCAAAGACTCCTGAGGGTGCCCTGGCCCCCTTACTGTGACTCCTCACACTCAGCGATGACCTGTGGGGTGGGGGCCCTGGGCATTTTTAAACATCGGGTTTGGAGTCTATACTAAGCTCCATCCACGTCACTCACAAGTTTCTGTTTCTATTTCTAGCTTTTTTTAATAAAATATATATATATATAAAAAGACAGAAAACAGGTGTTTTCATGGCCCAGGGGCTTGGCACGCCGGTCTGTGCCCACCCGCCCCACCCTGGCCCACCGGCCCCATTCCCTAGACACAGAGTCACACCCACTAACCCTCTTTACCAACAGAGCAGGTCACACACACAGCAGCAGTCACTGTAACAGACTGCCACATACACAGTCTCACATTTACCTGTGGGTTTTTGGTTCTGTTCAATTTGGGTTTTTAACTTTACAGGGTCAGTTCCGCTTCACCCCCCCCTTTTGTATGGAGTTCCATCTGGGGGCTTCCAACCCCCTGCTCCAGTCCTGAGGCCTCCTGACCCTGACGTTGTGATACACCCCACAGAGATCTATGTTTCTTATATTATTATTATTAATAATAATTATTATAATATTATGTAATAAATTTATAAGAAATGAAATCATGTCTCGGTTTGCTTGCTTAGGGTTAGGGAATGATAGGCCCCATTCCTCAGACAGACCCACAGCCTTGGCTCAGTGTGCTGTGGGCTCGGCAGGATCTTTGGAGCAAGCCTTTCTTAGACCTTGCTACACTGACCACCTCCAGTTTGCAAGACTCTGCAGACTTTTTAGCACCTCATTTTGTTTTAAATTATTTTTATGTAACTATGTCTGCGTAAGTGTGACATACATGTGAGGGTGCCCTTGGAAGGTAGCTGGTGTTCAGGCAGCCGTGAGCTCCCTGATGTGGGCGCTAAGAACCAACCTCTGGTCCTCTGCAAGCAGAATGAGTGCTCTTACCGGCCGAGCCATCCCTCCAGCCCGGGGTAACGACCTCTAGACTTATGGTCCTCTGGGGTCCCTGTCACTATTTCTTCTTTGCTTTCTGGTGCTGGGGATGGAACCCAGGCCAGGACTCTACCACTGAACGATACCCCCCACCCCACTTTTAAACCTAGGAGTTAAAACCTTCCAGTGGTGTTTATAAAGTCTACTTTAAGTTTCAAACCTCCTGTCCCTTTCTCTGTGCTGGTCCTCGGCTTGGCTGCTCACTGTGTTTGGCCTCACTTCCCCTGGGTCGATGCAATGGTTTCCCACCTCCATTCCTACCTTCTGCACCTCCCCCAACCAGACCAACAAATGAAGCTGGTGAGGGGCCCCCTTATGTCCTTCTAGTCTCTCTTATACTTTCTCCCCGCTGCTGTTCCCAGCTTTGCTGTAACACGTGCCCCCCACTTCAAAAGTCATTCTTCCAGGGAGCCCTTCTTGCTGTACTTTTTCAGAGTCCGGGTTGGATCCTCTGGGCTCTCAGTATTGTCTCAAATTAGAGGAGTTTTGTGCTTCTCACATTGTACCATGTCTACTCCACTCCCTTAAGGGTCAAAGCCAGCTTCTCAAAGATGCAAGGTTTACCTTTCTCTCTTTCTCCTGAGCCAAGCACTAAACACAGACTTGACCTTCAAGAGCACATTTACAGACAAGGCCAGCAGACAGCTGTCACCAGCCAATCACATAGTGGTGGTGATGGTAAACCCACACTCTGTGGCCTTGGGAGGGGTGGTTAGCCATGAGCACAGTCAGATGAGCAGGCAGGCAAATTCCTACCCAGCAAGGCTTTGGAGAGAGAGCCAAGGGATCAACGAGATGCCTGAACAAGCCTGAGGGAGGAGCTTCAGAGGAGGCAAGCAGGTTAGTGGGTCCAGCATCAGGATTACAGATTCTGATGCTCTGGAAGTTACCCCGGAGTCGAGGGTGGGGCTAGGGAGGAGCTGGTTAGGGAGGTGGGAGAGCAGAAATAATCCTGGATAGTAAGGGGTGCCTTTGGCCCCTTCACCCAGGGAAAGCAGGTGCCCCAGGTGACTTCAAGGAGCAGGCGAAGTCCGGTGGCCTGTGCTTCCTTGAAGCTCAATTATGAAATTAAACCTAGCTGGGCTATGCACTTCACAGGCCGCCACAGCCTCAGGGTAGGTGCCAGGCTTGTAGCCTGTTCTAGAAATGGAGAGGGCTCATTCTGCAGTGACTCATTGCAGTTATCTGGAATGTAGACGCTGAGTCTCCAGGCTCAGCCCTTACATGCTTCCTTGATAGTTTCAACTAGGTAACTTGTCTTTGACTTTAAAGTTTATATTCAGCACTTTCACCGTACACATGAGTCCACAAGGCCGTGAAGTCACAAAATGGTACACGCCAACGTTTAAAATGAACAGTTAAATAATTCTTCTGGGTTTACATACAGAGCAGAAGCCCCGTTTCTGGGAACTCCGTAAGGCAGTGTTGGGCCGCTTGCCCCCATATGCCAACGGGAGAGGTGGGCGGTGGTGGAGAGTAGGGAAGGCAGGTTTAATCGCACATTGGGAAGGGGTATCAAGTCTGACAGGAGCTTTAAATAGGGCAGGGCAGGTGGCAAGAAGCATGTACATTAAGCAGTCCAGGTCAAGTGTGGGTCTACTGCATCACTGTCTCAAGTTTAATTTTTCTGAGGTAGCAATAGAAGTCCTTATTGCGTGAGGGAAGCAATATAAAGGTTCTCAAAATCTGATGATGATTCCAGCTCTAGGGAGCAGCCTTTACCACCATAGACAAATGTCCTCTCTTCGTGAGCTATCTGTCTGCAGGGCTCTGCTACACGCACGGGGCATCCACAGTGGCTGTAGGTTTAAAACGATGTCTGGAGACCCTAAGGGACCCTTTTTGGGGTCCGTAGCAGGACAATATAAATCTGACAGTGAGAGGCTGGGGAGATGGGTCAGTGGGTAGAGTATATGCCTTGCAAGCAGGAAAGACCGGAGTTCCAAACTCCAGAACCCGTGCAGAGCCTGATGCAGTAGCAAGTGCCTGTAATCCCAGGTCTTCTATAATGAGAAATGGGAGGCAGGAATGCATGATTTCCCAGAAGCCTGTTGGCCAGCCAGTTCCCTAGCATCCACAGCAGCGAACAACAAAAAGACTCTCTTAGACAAGGTAAAAGGCAAGGATTATTGCTCAGGATTATCCTCTGACACTGAAACGTGCAATGGGACATTTGCGTGGTCATACATGTATACACGTAGAAATATGCAGGTACACACGCTAAAGTCTCAGTGAATATTTATGCCTTCAGCCTTAAAGGCTGATGTGAGATGGGTAGATATCAGTGGTTTTTAGACACACCGATATCCCTATGGACAGAGTTAGGCAGGTGTCTGACCTAAAGTAAACAGACATAGAAAATGAAGGCAGATATGCTAGGCTTCCACTCTGTTTTAAGATACTCTGTGGGCCCAAGAGAGGAGTCAGTGCTTTTTAGCAAAAATAAAACAAAAAACAAACACAAACCAACAATTTCTTTTTTCTTTTCTTTTCTTTTCTTTTCTTTTTTCTTTTTTTGGTTTTTTGAGACAGGGTTTCTCTGTGTAGCCCTGGCTGTCCTGGAACTCACTCCGTAGACCAGGCTGGCCTCGAACTCAGAAGTCTGCCTGCCTCTGCCTTCCAAGTGCTGGGATTAAAGGCGTGTGCCACCACCGCCCGGCTCAAACCAACAATTTCTAACTGTTTGTTGAATTTGTAACTTTATGTCCATTAAAATTCTTTGAAAATGCCTGGGTAGTTGTTTATCTGTAACTTATTATTATTATTGTTATTATTATTATTATACTGATGTGCTACCTGCTATACTAATGGGCTTCATTCTTTTTTATTTTTTTCAAGACAGGGTTTCTCTATATAGCCCTGGTTGTCCTTGAACTTGATTTGTGACTAGGGTGGCCTCAAACTCAGAGATCCACCTGCCTCTGCCTCCCGAGTGCTGAGATTAAAGGTGTGCGCCACCATGCCAGGCAGATATTTATTATTCTAATTATTAATGTTGCAGTTCTGGAGATATGACCCAAGGCCTTGAGCATGTCAGGCGAGTGCTCTATAACTGAGCTATAGCCACAGCCTTAACATTCAAAAGTTAAGTTTAATGTCACTTTTTTGAATTCATGTTGTCATGTTTTAAAAAACATTTTATTTATTTGTTTGTCTTATGTATGTGAGTACACTGTTGCTCTCTTCAGACACACCAGAAGAGGGCATCGGATCCCATTACAGATGGTTGTTGAGCCACCATGTGGTTGCTGGGAATTGAACTCAGGATCTCTGGAAGAGCAGCGCTCTTAACTGCTGAGCCATCTCTCCAGCCCTTTTTTGTTTTTTGTTTGTTTGTTTGTTTTTTGTTTTTTATTTGTTTGTTCATTGGTTTTTTTTTTTTTTTTTTGAAACAGAGTTTTTCTGGTATAGCCCTGGCTGATCTGGAATTCACTCTGTAGACCAGGCTGGCCTCAAACTCAGAGATCTGCCTGCCCCTGCCCTTGCCCCTGGGGTGCTGGGATTAAAGATGGGCACCAACCCCATCCTGGTGTCATCTCTTGTTGCATTTTTATTGATTCTGTGTGTTTGTGTGTGAGCATATGTGAGTGCGGGTGCCATGATGCACAAGCGGAAGTCAGAAGACAACTTGTGGGAGCTGGTTCTCTTCTACCATCGTGTGGGGTCTGGGGTTGACCTCAGATCATCAGGCTTGGTGGTAGGTACCTTTCCGTGCTGAGCCCTCTTTCTGGCCCCCCCTTTCTTAACTATTTCCCAAGCCATTGGGTTGCTTCTCAGGTACAACCTGGCACCCACTTACAATAGGCCGCCTTATACTTGGTGGTTAACTCTCAGGTTGGTGTAAAAGGACTAGTTAGTCTTCATATAGAGAAAACAAGACTTAACTATCTAACAAAGGTTAAGAAAGAGGGACCTTGGGGCTTGGAGAGATGGCTCAGCCGGTAAGAGCACTGACTGTTCTTCCAAAGGTCCTGAGTTCAAATCCTAGCAATCGCATGGTGGCTCAAAACCATCTGTACAGCTACGGTGTACTCACATGCATAAAATAAATAAATAAATCTTTGGGCTGGAGAGATGGCTCAGCGGTTAAGAGCAGTGACTGCTCTTCCAGAGGTCCTGAGTTCAATTCCCAGCAACCCACATGGTGGCTCACAACCATCTGTAATGGGATCTGATGACCTCTTCTGGTGTCTCTGAAGACAGCTACAGTGTACTCATATACATAAAACAAATAAATAAATAAATATTAAAAAAAAAGAAAGAAAGGGGGACCTTACCCTCTGAGGCAGGAGAGAAGAACCCTTCTGACAGAGAGAAGAAAAATATCTTTGTGATTCAGATAAAAGCCCCTGATGATGGTTAGAGGTACTTGAGAGCCCTGCAGTTGACTTAAGCACTCCTATATATTCAGGTAGAGGAGGGGCCACTTTATGACATGCAGGCAGCAGACAAGTCTCATGGCCCTCAGGTAGTTGTTCCCTACCCCCACCCCTTTCTGGTCTTGAACTCATTCTGTAGCCCAGGCCAGGTTTGAACCTGTGGTCTTCCTCTTGCCCCAGTTTCCAGAGTAACTGGAACTACGAGCCTTCAGTGTGAAATTCTACTAGCATTTGGATATTTTTTTTTTTGTCACAAACGACTTTTTGATTTATATCATGAGATTTAGTTCCTAACAAGTAGAATAAAAAGGATCATGTACAAGAATTTGAGGAATTTGCTATTTGAAGGTTGGGCATTGGTTCACATTTTTCCATGGGAGATGTAAGTTTGAAAAATGAACATTTCATCATTTCTACAAATTAATGAGGAATGTTAGAAGGGATGTTAATCATGGCCAGATATTATATTCATTCTTCATGTTAGCTATCTAGAATTATATAACGTCTTCTTGGTCCCGCTAGCAATTGTGTGGGATCAGGTACCTATTACTCTGAGAAAGTAGACCCATTCCTGCGGCTAAGGAGCACATGTTCGGTCCACGTTAGACCTGAGGTCCTTTGGCCTCTGCCCTTGGCCTTTCCCACAGGCCACATTATTCTTAATCCAGTTTAGAGGCTGAGACACAGGGCAGAGCATCAAGGTGAGAGTCCACGCATTAGGGAGAAGCTTCTTTGGGCCCCTGAGGTCATGTCCTACTGGCATGCTTTACAAACTAAGATCTTCTTACTTTTACTTAGGAGAAATAAGATCTCTTGTTAGAATATAGGGAGAGAACAGCATGCAATACTGAGGCAAGAGAGTTGACTCATCCCGCCATTCAGATGGTGGTACTGAGGTCTTATGAGTGCCTGGCAAAGGTAGATGAGATGTCTCGGCCCAGGAGACACTCATGGCTGTGATGGAGAGAGATGGCTCAGTGATTAAGGACCTGAGTTCCCAGTTCCCATGTTGGCAGTCATAACTGCCTATGACTGTAGCTTTAGGGCTCCAGTACCTTCTTCTGGTCTTGGGGTACCCCCACACACATAGCATATCTTCACACAGACATGTACCCACGAGTAAAAATAAGATAAAAAATTTAAACAAAAAGAATAATCTTTAGAAAAAAGCATTAATACTACAAGTTGAGATGTTAGAACATAGCCTGAGATTGAGGGCGGGGGGGGGGGGCGGCGGAGCAGGCAGGGAGAGATACTCTCATTATTCAGCAAAAGAGATGGGAATTCTTGGTGCTGAGGTAGGAAAGATAAGACTTAGTAGCATTCTAATAGCAGAGATATGCTTATAGCCTAAGAGGGAGGATGATACCTTCTAGTCACTTACAGAGAAAAGACCTCCAAAGCAGTGGTTCTAAACCTTCCTAATGCTGCGACCCTTTAATACAGCTCTTTATGTTGTAGTGACCCCCAGCCATAAAATTATTTCATTCCTACTTCGTAACTGTAGTTTTTCTGTTGTTACAATTTGTAATATAAATATATGATAGTCAGGATATCCGATTATGCGATCTTCCCCCCCCCCCCCAAAGGGGTTTGCAATTCCTAGGTTGAGAAACACTGCTTCAGATGCACAACTGAAATAACGAGTCCTGACTGTCAGATAGAGACAAGATGCTCTGATAGGGGATGTAAGACGTCCTCATACTCAAACAGAAGAGGGGGAATTTTGTGACCCTTAGGCAGTAGGCTCTAAGACAGGCAGAAATGAAGTCGAGATGATATTCTTGGAAAGGAGGGAAAGTATATGACATTTAGGTGGGGAGACGAGACTGTACTCAAGCAGGGGGAGACTTCTGTTAGGAGAAATGAATATTTCTGACACTTCATTATGGGAGTTGAGACTCAAAGAACATTTGTATAGTTAAGGTACAGCCTCTATACTCAGGTAGATCTCTTGATTCTGGTAGAGAAGATGTGACAAGGTACCACTCAAACAGAAGAAATGAGACCTCAGGCCCTGATATGGAAAAGAACAATTGTCCTCACATACGGAGAGAGGAGGTCAGCTTTCTGATGCTTATTGGCTAGCATCTCCCTTGGGAGATGGGGCCTCCTGAAAGTTATATAATAAAGCATGACATCCAGTTAAAGGTGCCCAGAGATCTCAAGATCATCCCATAAAACTCAACATGCAGGGGAAAAGAACGCGCAGGGGTGCATAGGAGAGTCGGCATCTTGTGACACCCCCCTGGAGAAGGTGTAACCTGTCCATACTATAGCAGGCTGCTGGGGACTTGCAGTCAGAGAAGGTGGGACCTTCTGACATCGTTACAGGGAAGGAGGAGCATCATAGTATGTGACACACATCTATCATACTATCTTCCGATAATCAGCTATATATATATATATATATATATATAAAAAAGACACTTGAGACGCAGATAGCCGTGATGAGAATTCCTGCTGCTCAAGTACAGAGGCTATGTGGCTGGACTTACGTTCAAAAGAGGAGACCCGGAGAACTTGGAGAAGCGCTTGATACTCAGCGGTGGGCAACAAGGTAGGCTTTGACGTCCTAAGTCAAGAAACCTCAAAATGGCTCCTTGGAAGCATTCTGGTGACATACACTTCTCCCACCCTCCAGCCGTGCCCCCCCCCCCCCCCCCCCGCGCACAAAATTTTTATCCCCCAGCAAACCGTTTTTTTTTTTTTTTTTTTTTTTTTTAGCTGTGAACATACCGCATGCACTACCTCACTGTAGGAAGAGCTCTTCAGTCAGTGAACCTGTTGTGGTGTCATCCCAAGTATTCATAAAGTGAGACTTCAGAAGGCTCACCAAGGGCGCATGGAGGTCTTCAGGCAGGGGAGATGGGTTGGTTCCACATGAGTACCTCACCACCTCGAGATCAGGAGTATTTACGCAGGGAGTTCGGATGGCACTTCAGCACGGATCAGTTAATCGAGGAGGCCTGCCCGGCCTAACTGCTGGGGTGGGGGTGGGAGATCACCCTGCTGATTGGCCAGAAGTCTGTGGAGCTTTGTGAGGTCACAGCCTGCAGGCCAGGTTAGGGCAGGAGTATGGTAGAGATGCTGCCAACTGTCGCTGTGCTGGTCTTGGCAGTGTCCGTGGTTGCCAAGGATAACATCACGTGTGAGTAAGTGTTGGGCACTTGGTAGGGGTAAGGGTCCTCACGAATAACAGGTCCTATCCAGACTCCCTTTGCCCAGGGCTAGAATGAGCAGTAAACTGAGCCTTAGCAGGCTCTGGATAGCTTCCCAGTTGGCATGACCCACATCCCCGCCTCAGATCCTTCCTGCTTCCAGAACCGTAATCCTGGAATCATTAGGTTGCCAGCTGCCCATGGCTTCCCAGCAAGGGGCTTGAGGGGAGAGGGGATGATCCATTATTCCTAGCTCTCTTTCTGCTACTTCAGTGACTGGCTTCATTGCCTGTCAGGTATTGGGGCCTAAACTTTAGGAGCCCCTGTTCTCCTCTGGACAACTGAGGTAAATCACCTGTGTGTGAATTCAAAGGCATGGTATGCCTCTGCATCTCAAGCCACCTGCAGGCTCTCATTCCTCAGGAACTCAATGCAAACACCTCCAAAACTCTAGGTACAGAACTTCGGGCTCAGGACCCCCAACGCTTCTAGTGTGACCCTAATGCTTAGGAGACACTCTATTGACTTGCGGTTATTTGCAGTTTCTCCTGACCCAGCTTCTTAATTGTGTGATGCTTGCTTGGGTCTCCTATCCAAGATTGGTCCTGAAAAACCATTACACTCCTCCATAGCACTTTCAACTACCACTATGTCCAGGGTTTCCCTCAATACCCCTAGGGCCCATCTAGATATTTCCTGGAGTCTGTGACCTCCTGCATACCCTAGGCTGCTTCTCTTTCCCCAGAGTCCGTCCCCATCTTTCCCAACCCTGTGTCCCTGCCTCCCCCCAGGTGTGGAGGTACAAAGACTGGATGCCTCTTCTTGGTTTGAGCAGTTTCCTGGTCTCTCCTCAGTGGCCCCTGTGGGTTACGATTCAGGCAGGACCCACAAGCAAGTATCCGGATTGTCGGAGGGCAGACTGCGCACCCTGGGGCCTGGCCCTGGATGGTCAGCTTACAGATCTTCACGCCCCATAACAACCGCAGGTACCATGCCTGTGGAGGCAGCCTACTGAACTCCCACTGGGTGCTCACAGCTGCTCACTGCTTCGATAACAAAAAGTACGTGTGGGGCTTAGAGAGGGAGGTCTCTGGGGTACACTTACTGGAAAGAGAAATTCCCCCAGGGGCCTATGCCCAGAGTCTCTGGAGCTCTGGGGGCCACATGGTTGACCAGACTCGGCCAGCCTGTGAATGAGTCCGACTGGCACACCTTTGTCTCCGCAGAAAAGTCTATGACTGGAGACTGGTTTTCGGAGGGGAAGAAATCGAATATGGACGAAACAAGCCAGTGAAGGAGCCTCAGCAGGAGAGATACGTGCAGAAAATTATCATCCACGAGAAATACAACGCTCTGACAGAGGGGAACGACATTGCACTTTTGAAAATCACTCCTCCTGTTACGTGTGGGGACTTCATTGGGCCCAGCTGCCTACCTCATTTTAAGGCTGGTCCTCCCAAAATCCCCCACGCCTGCTATGTGACTGGGTGGGGATACATAAAAGAGAAGGGTAAGTATATGTGGGAGCTCCTTGGTGGGCACTGGAGCCCATTCTCCTTGCTGGCTGTCTTTTCGTGGCAGGGGTCATGACGTGAGGCTGAGCTGTTTCGGTTCTCCTCGTTTTATCATGAGGAGTCTGGTACAGACCCTTTCATGACTGGAGACTTCAGTGTGAGAGAAGCTGAGTCCCATGTCTAAGGTCATGATGTCCAGATCGTCGGACCGCATGACCTGCAGTAGCCTGCCTCCCTATGGAAAGGCTGAACGACTGGTACAAGTAGAAGCTTGACATGGCTTAGAATGTAGCAAAATTGTGTGTGTGTCTATCAGCTGGAGGACCCAGCTGATGGACTTTGAACACTGGAAACTTAAACTGAAGCAGCGTTTGCAAAAGACCACTGGATATGGCTTTGTTGCCACGGGAAACACAAGGTGTTTCCCTCACTTGGGCTGAAAGGCCTTCCGGAGTTGAAGCATCCCGACTTCTGTGGTCTCAGGGATGTCTTAATTCACCATCAGCAGTGGTGAATTAGGCGTTTTCCCTTCCGTGGATAGCCGTAGCACCAAGACTCACCTTTCCTTCCAAAGGACTTGATGTTCTTTATGTAGACCGGGAAGGAAGTAGTTGGTGAGTATAGTTTTCTTTGGGTAGTTAGTTCAAGACTCCTGGAATGGTCCAGCAGATCCCTTGCCATTCAAGATGGGTATAACCACCTCTCTAGCTCTGTCTTTATTCATGCACCAGTGCTTCCTGGCTCACACAGCACCAGGTGAGGAGGAATGCTTTCTGTAGCAGACAGACAAGCTGATGGGGATACAGGAAGTGTTGTAGAGCCATTGATGACTCCACAGTTACACCCGGAGTCCCAGACAACCTCCCCGAATCCTTAAAGTCTAGTGCCACTAGCAATACCAGAAGTAACAGGTCACTTAAATCCCAACAGTAGGCGGCAGGGAACCTGTGGGACAAGACCAAGTAGAACTCGTTCCCTGCTCCTGGGCAGTGAAGTGCTTTAAGCTTCATGAGTATAATTTTTTATTGCCACATTAGGGATGGGAAATGTGACTGAAATTAACAGAGACATCAGTCTCTTCTTTGATTTTTGGAAAATTTAGGCTTCCTAATTTGAGACAATTTGGTCATTTGGCGCTTGCAAGGCAGCCTTTTTTTTTTTTTTTTTTTTAAATCCCAGATCTTCTCACTCTCTTTTCCTAGAGGCGATCTAAATCTTTAAAGCTGTTTAACCGGGGTTTGAGGCCCCTTTGGTAAAAACATTTACATTATGATTCATAACAAAACTATGTAGCAAAACTATGGTTGTGAAGTAGCAAGGAAAACAATTTTATGGTTGGGGGTCACCGCAGCATGAGGAACTGTATTAAAGGGTCACAACATTAGGAAGGCTGAGAACCACTGTTTTTAGAGGTTTACGACCCGTCCTGTCCTTCAGGGGAAGGGGCCTTACCCTCGCCACTTTAGTTTTCAATTGCTCTTGCTGGCATGTGACAGCAGCCATCTGATGGGGGTAGGCATCCCATGCCATCTGCTGGTGCTCCTGGCTCTGCCTAAGCATGAGCACATACATGATTCGGCTCTGTCTATCTGCAATTGTATACATAGCCTGTGTTCTTGAAGAGCTTGGGTAGCTGGTCTCTGGTTCTACAATCCTCTTAAATCAATGGGGGTATCATTTTTGTCCTGCAAACACATGTTGCTTATATAAAGACCTCAGTCTTTAAAAAAATCCCTGGGCCCCAAACTCCCATGGCCTGTTTACATATGATTGGTTTTTGCCCCCCCCCCTTTTTTTTTTTTTTGGTTTTTTGAGACAGGGTTTCTCTGTGTAGCCCTGGCTGTCCTGGAACTCCCTCTGTAGACCAGGCTGGCCTCGAACTCAGAAATCCACCTGCCTCTGCCTCCCAAGTGCTGGGATTAAAGGCGTGCGCCACCACCACCCGGCCTTGAGTTCTTATAGTAGGCCTCTTATTTAAACGGTCTGATATCGAGAACGTTCTGCTTCAGGACACCTGGTTTTTCACAGTGAGGTTTATGACTTTTCTATGGCCTTAGCCATCGACCTAACAATGTTACTCATCTCAATGGCCAGCAAGTTTGGGTTGCTATTGTTGTTATTCCCACCTCAGGGACAGTGCTTGTACAAACCTCTCACTGACGCTGGGATGTGAGAGGAAGGGACAGCTCTATTGAAAACAGAAAACAAAATAAAACATCCCCTGTTTGGAAAAAAAAAAAATCCTTTAAATACCCAAAGCTCAGGAAACATGCCATAAGCAAAGACCTCCTGCCTGCCTGTTGAATACTTAGCCCTGCAGATACTGGCCCCATGCTTTTCCTGTCTTATCCCCATGACATCTAAACCTACGGTGCCATGGGCGGGGGGCTGTCCGAGCGGCAGCACGTGACGAAGAGGCACAGCTGTGCTGGTTCCAAGGCCGTGTCTTTAGTCAAGTGCACAATGGCGGCCTGAGCTGAAGTATAACCTGTGTCTGTCCTAACCCCCACGATAGCGTCTGTGGTATGAATGAGGCCTTGACTCAGCTTTCCTCTTCCAAAACTCTCCTCAAAGCAGATCTGAGACTATCTGATCCTGTCTGAAGCTGGGTGGAGGAGTCGTAATGGAGGATTAAAAAAACGGGGAGGGTGACTTCTAGACACACAGTGGAGAATGAAAGGTGTGTCTCAGTCATGGGTATGGAGAGGGGCAAGCCTGGCCAAATTCTTAAAGTAGGTGGGTGGTGCTCCTGTCCCTGATCCAAAAACAGGAGGAAAAGGACCATGGACTTAACTCTTGGCACATACGAGTTGTGCTTGCTAGAGCGGCAGCTAGCCTACACGGTTAAGATAGACATCATCTCTCCTTCCTTCCTTCCTCCAGGCAACATTCTTTCACCTCTACTCCCACCTGTTCTTTCACTGTGCTTTTCTTCCCCTCAGGAGTGTGAGGTGAGCCTGAGGGCATCTTTGTTTAACGAGAGCTCTGCATAGGATGGATGGAAGTTCACGGTGGGGGAGGAGGCAGGGCTTTCTCCATCTCCACCCTGAGCACTGACCACTGTGTGGCCTGGCTGCAGCCCCCAGACCATCACCTGTCCTGATGGAGGCACGAGTGGATCTCATTGACCTCGACCTGTGTAACTCAACCCAGTGGTACAATGGGCGTATCACATCAACTAATGTGTGTGCAGGGTATCCTGAAGGCAAGATTGACACCTGCCAGGTAACTTCCTTCTGGTACCCCAGACCCCCTGGGTCCCTCCAGGGATCCTAGCCCCCAAGAAAGACCTCATTTTAAGTCCCCATCTCCATCCTCTCCTCCCTTTGTCTAAGGGCCAGCAACTCCAATAATAAAGGCACTCCCTGGTACCTTTCCTTAACATCCACCATCG
>JADRCC010575633.1:0-14253 GCA_019843855.1 Hylomyscus alleni
CCCCCCCCACCTTACCACACATCCACCAAACACATTCCTTCTCTCTTTCTCTTTTTATAGAACACGGACAACAACATCCCACCATCTTGCACCTCAGCTGGCCATCCTCTCCTGACTCTGCCCAACATGTCTACGTCTTTGTTCCTGCTAGGCTAAAGACAAGATTGGCACTTTACTATGGCATTTTCCAAGGGAACAGAGACACAGGGATCCTTTGGAAGGTCTCCACAAAGCTCCAGTAGGCTGAGCCTAGTCCTAAGACCTGCCTCCTGTACCTTGTTAAAATAAAAAATAAAAAAAATTCAATGGTACTCGATAAAGCCCCGGGAGGCAGACTTCCTTCGGGGCCATCACAATGGATGAGGACCATTATGGTGGAATTGCAACGTGGAAGAGGTTAAACTCAGATGAAAATGCAGTGGGAACAAGAAGGAATTATAGATAAGGAGTGGGCCAGGTCAGTGGGAAGAACATGACAAGAGGAAAAAGAAACATCAGGGGAAGTTGGAGCTTAAACTGACCTAACAAGCTTCCTGCTGGAGGCAGGCCAGGATAGTCAGACATCAGCTGAGAGGGAAGACAAGATGGGCGACTGGTAGGTTATCAAGGGTGATCAGATATGCAGGATGGGAGCTCTTGCCAACCAGACTTAGCTTGGGTGCTTGTGAAACTGGATCTACAAGGAAATGTACAGACAGGCCCAGGAGGGGCATCAGGAGCCGGACTGAAGTTTGGGTAAAGCCAAGAATCTTCATCAGCTCTGTCCAGACTCTCCCCACTCACTCAATAATTTAGGATGCTAGGGTACGACAATGTGGAGCTCTGTCTCGAAGAAGCTTAAAGCCGGAGAGTCATTGATGTATGAGAGGAGCGTTATACCAGATACCACGGCAGCGACCGAGCAAGTGTCAGCAGGTAGACTGGGGCTGCAGACAGCCTGGGCTACTTTCTGCTTTAACTCAGCAAGTGAGTTCACCTCTTGCTGCTTCCGCTTCTTGATCTACAGGACAGGATTGAGAATAACCCCTCCATCCTAGCATCGTTGGTGTCAGTGAATTAGGCACAGACTTCCGCCCTCAGGAAGAAAAACAGCGCGCAGCATGAGCCGAGACACAAGACACACAGAGATAGATGTACAATGTAAGTCTGTAAAACAGTGTTTGTTTTTTATGGAACGTGAAATGCTTCGATGGTTTTGGTTCTGGTTCCGTCTGTTCTAGAATGATTTAAAAAAAAGTTGAAGGCTGGAGGCATAGCTCAGTGATAGATCATTTGTCTAGCATCCTTGGCCCAATATATAGATATGAGAGGGATAGAGACAGAGAGAGGCAGAAAGGGAGAGAGAGAGAAAGAGAGAGAGAGAGAGAGAGAGAGAGAGAGAGAGAGGAGAGAGAGAGAGAGAGAGAAAGTGTAAATTACTTCAGCCTGAGGTCACATGTCTATAATCCTAGCACTCAGGGAGCTGAGGCAGGGGGATCATGAGTTCAAGATTAGCCTGGGCTATACCACAAGTTCTTATCAAAACAAAAACAAAGTGCTGGCTTTAAAAATAATTTAATATTCCTTTCCTTGCTATGAGCTGTGGGTTTAAAACATAGTTATCTTGGCCTGGAGAAATAGCTCAGTGGGGAGGAGTGCTTGCTGGGCAAGCACAAGGGCATGATTTTGGATTGCACACTCATGTAGCAAGCCCACACGTGCAAAGAACTCCGGGGATACGCGTGCTGAGGCCAAGAGAATTACTGGGGCTTTCTGGCTTCCAGTCGACCTAAAAAAAAAAAATCACGCTCTAGGTTCAGGGAGAGACCCTGATTCAAAGGAGTAAGGGCTGAGGTGAGGAAGAATGTCTGAATCCTTCCCCTGATCTGTGCACACAGAGAAGGTACACCCACAAGCATGTGCACGCACAGTCATGAGCGCACACACACACACACACACACACACACACACTAAAGTAAATAAATAAAGAGTGTCTGTTCTGGAAGCACAAGGGACACAGTTCAAATCTTAGCACCTACATAAAATGTTAGGCATGGGGTCTCAGTGGTTAAGAACACTCACCACTCTTGCAGAGGACCAAGGTGCCCAGTACCCATCGGTAACTCCCGTTCCAGGGGATCTCGTGCATACTTGTGAGCCATGGAAAAGGCAATCCTGAAAACTCCGTTAGCTTCTAGTTCAATAAGAGATCCTGCCTCAAGGGAAAAAGGTGAAGAACAATAAACCACTCACACAGATCCATATGTATGCAGCACTCACACACACACACACACACACACACACACTCACACACACACACACACACTCACTTTACTAATGTCTATGAAAAGCTTAACAATATAGTTGAGTGTGGTTGCTCATACCTGGGATCCAATAGCAAGAGGCAATAGAATCATTAATTTGAGGCTAACCTGGGCTACTCCTCCCTCCTCCCCCAGATTAACAAAGCTTGTGGCACAGCATAAGGCTTACTGTCTTCTATGGCCATGGTAGCAGCAGATTAAACACTAACGGACAGGCTTTGCCTTGATAGGCCCTCAGTAATCCCAGAATTCTTTCTGCACCCTCCGTGGCTTCTATCTGAGCATACCTATCTTCCTTCCTTTTGTTTAAATTCATTTAAACTTATTTTTTCATCTGTATAGGTGTCATTACCTTCATGTATGGTTGTGTGCCACATGCATGCAGCATTCATGGGGGTCCGAAGAGGGCACAGGATACCCTGAAACTGGAGTTACAAAATGGCTGCGAGCTGCTCTGTTGGTGCAGGGAATGGAACCAGGGTCCTCTGGAAGAACAGTTTATAAGATCAGCTCTCAGCCACTGAGTTGTCTCTTCCCCTATTCTGGATTTTGCCTCTGAGTAGGAGCCACAGCTGCAGCCTGCAGTGCGGAGAAGAAGGAAGCGAAAAGGAAAGAATTCTCCCCTTCCCACTCCTGCTTCCAGCCACTTACCCATGGCTAACATTTATTGTGGGTTACACAGTTCAAAGTCTTACTGTGTCCTCTTTCTCAGGCCTCAGAATAACCCCGGGCAGAGGCCATGACTGAGAGACTCAGTGCTCAGCCTGCACATTCAGTTTTACTGGCTCTGAGGTGAGTCCATTGCTCCTGGAATCCCTGGGGCCATGTGACTAGCTCTTACCAAAGGGGCGTGAGCCGTGGTCACCCATGGTTTGAGCCAGTTTTCAGTGAAGCCCTTCCATGCCCGCTTCCTTTCTTTTACCTGCCAGTCAGGTAAGAACACGTCAGCCTTGAAGCCATGTATCACAGACAGTAGACCCACATGATAGAACGAGTCTATGGTGTTCACAGACGACTTGATGGAGTTCCTTTCAGGGGCAGAGTTGAACACAGAACCGATGGTTTGTGGTGGAGAATGTGCCCTTTTTCCTGAATCTTGGTCAGTTTCAGGCCACTGCAACCGAATACCTGAGACTGGGTAATTTCCCTTTTTTTCATGAATTTTCATATATTGTATAAAAATAGACTTTTCCACACAATATATTCTAATTACAGGGTTCCCTCCTCCTACTCCTCCGAATTCCTCCCATCTCTCCTCTCACCCGGATCCATCTTCTTTCTGTAGCTCATTAGAAAACAGATAGGCATCTAAGGACTAATAATAAAATGAAATGAAATGGAAATGAGCAAATTGGAATATGACAATCAGACGAGTCAGAGAGACAAAGGGGAAGTACAAGAAACACACGTAAACACAGAGACACACATGCTCACACACACAGGAATCCCATAGGAACCTCAAACTGGAAGACATAACACACACGCAAAGATCCTGTAAGGTAGAACAAACGAAACAAAACAAACAAAAAAGCCCTTGACCTAACTTGTGTGAGACAAAGAACCTCCAAAGATGTGGTTGGGGTTGTTTTGTGTTGTGCATCTATTTCTGGGCATGGGGCCTGCCCTTAAGAGTGGCTTGTTCCCCTTAGTGAGACTCCCTTGGAGAAAACCAATTTTTCATTTGCAAGAGGCTCATTAATTGGAACTGGCTTCTGAGTTAGGGATGGGGGCCACTTTTCCTTTGGTGTCTATCTCTCACCTTTCAGCTCTTGGATCCCATCTGGTGCAGACCTGGGCAGGCCCTGTGTGTGCTGCCTCAGTCTCTGGGAGCTCGTATGCATGTCAGCCCTGTTGTGTCTAGAAGGCCCTCCTCCTAGATTCATTAGTGTCCTCCAACACCTCTGGCTCTGTCACCCTTTCACCTCCTCTTCTACAGGGTTCCTGGGCCCCGAGGGGATGTATTTGATGGAGACATCCCTTTTAAGGATGATCGTTCCAAGGTCTCTTAGTCTCTGTGTCTATCGTCTGGCTGTGGAGAGCAACCAATACCTTGGCAATAGCCTAGGTTGTTTGGGGGATTCCTGTGGGACTCATTTGGCCAAAAACTGGATTAGATGTAGCCTATTCCCACTACAGGAAACTTCATGTGTTCGACTGGGGCTCAGTCTCCCCTGTAATTTGGTGATTTCATTTAAATTGCCTTTGGATACGTATATATTTTAGGAAGCTTCTGCTGAATTAGGTCCCCACATGACTCTTCAAATAGCCTTTAATTTTAGCTGTTGCTTCCCACATTCCATCAACCAACCTTCCCTGCCTCCCCCTCCCTGTTTGCTCCTCTGATTCCAGTCCCTGACCCTACTCATCCACCCAAAAGTATTTATTCTATTTCCCCTTCCTAGAGAGATCCATCCCTCCCTAGTCCCTCACTCACTCTCTATCTAAACTCTACCATTCTGTGGATTGTAGCTTGCTTAGGTCTATGACCTAATAGCTCGAAACCTGTCTAAGTCAGGGTTTCTATTCCTGCACAAAACATCATGACCAAGAAGCAAGTTGGAGAGGAAAGGGTTTACTCAGCTTACACTTCCACATTGTCAGAACAGGAACTTCCTGTCCTTACACAGGGTAGGAACTTGGAGGCAGGAGCTCATACAGAGGCCATGGAGGGTGTTCCTTACTGGCTTGCTTCCCCTGGCTTGCTCAGTTTGCTTTCTTATAGAACTCAGGACCACCAGCCCAGAGATGGCCCCACCCACAATGAGCTGGACCCTCCCCCCATCACTAATTGAGAAAATGCCTTACAGCTGGATCTCATGGAGGCATTTCCTCAAGGGAGGCTCCTTTCTCTGTGATAATAACTCCAGCTTGTTTCAAGTTGACACACAAAATGAACCAGCACACAACCACATATATGCGAATATTTGTTTTTCTGGGTCTGAGTAACCTTTCTAAGGATGACTTTTTTTTCTTCCAGTTCCGTCGATTTACCTGTGGATTTCACGGGTTCACTTCTTTTTAATGGCTGAGTAGTGATCCGTTGTGTAAATAAACCAAATTCTCTTTATCTAATCATCCACTGGCAGACCTCCAGGTTGTTTCCAATTTCAGGTTATTAAGAGTCGAGCAGCAATGAGCATGATTGAGCAAGCATCCATGTATTAGGATGAAGTGCCCTTTGAGTATATTGCTGGATCTTGATGTAGATGTGTCTCCATCTTTCTGATGAATTGACACACTGGTTTAGATAGTGGCTGTACAAGTTTGCGCTTCCTTCAGTAATGGATGACGGCTCCCCTTGCTCCGTATCCTTGCCAGCATAAGCTGCCATTTGTGTTACTGATTTTGGCCATTCTGATGGGTGTAAGATGAAATCTTTTGGGCTGGAGAGATGGCTCAGCAGTTAAGAGCACCTACTGTTCTTCCGAAGGTCCTGAGTTCAAATCCCAGCAACCACATGGTGGCTCACAACCATCCATAACAAGATCTGACTCCTTCTTCTGGAGTGTCTGAAGACAGTTACATGTACTTACATATATAAATAAATAATTTTAAAAAAAAGATGAAATCTTTTTTTCCTTTTTTCCTTTTTTCAGTCTTTCTGAGACAGGGTTTCTCTGTGTAGCCCTGGCTGTCCTGGAACTCACTCTGTAGACCAGGCTGGCCTCAAACTCAGAAATCTGCCTCGGCCTCCCAAGTGCTGGGATTGTAAGACGAAATCTTACAAGTAGTTTTGGTTTGCATTTTCCTGATGACTAAGGGTGTCGAACATTTCTTTAATTGCTTCTCAGCCATTTAAGTTTTCTTTCGTGAGAATTCTCTTAGATTTATATCCCATAATTTATATCCCATAATTTTAAAATTGAGTAATTTGTTTTCCCAATGTCTAATCTTTAAATTTATTTTAAGTTCTAAATACATATTTTGGATATTATCCTTCTAGGAGATATGTAGTTGGTTAAAAAAAAACTTTTTCCATTCTGTAAGCTGTCGTTTTGCCCCAATGATGATGTTTTTTGCCTTATAGAAGATTTTCAATTTAATGATGTCCACTTACTAGTTTTTGATCGTAGTGCCCATACTAATGGTGTTGAGTTCAGGAAGGCTTTTCCTGTGCTGTGAGTTCAAGTCTGTTCCCCACATTCTCTTCTGTCATACTCAGTGTATCTGTATACTGAGGTCTTTGACCCTTTGGAGTGGAATTTTGTGCAGGGGTGGTAAGCATGGCTCTATTTGCATTGTTCTATGGGCAGCCACCTAATTTGACCAGCACCATTTATTGAAGATGTTGTCCTTTTTCCAGTGTGTATTTCTGGCTTCTTTTTAAAACAAAACAAAACAAAACAAAAACAAACAAAACCCAGCAGGTATCCGTAAGTATGTGGACTCATTTCTGAGTCTTCAATACGGCTACTTTGGCCAACGTCTCTGATTTTGTACCAGTGCCATGCTGTTTTTACCACCCTAACTCTGCAGCACAGTTTGAGATGGGGGTTGGTAACACTATCCTTGGATTTTTGTGTTTCCATGTGAAGCAGAAAATTGCTCTTTCAAGTTCTGTAAAGAATTGGATGGGAACTTTGACAGGGACTGCATGGGATCTGTAGACTGTTTTCAGTGGGTTGGGCATGTTTGCTATGTTAATCTACTGATCCATGAGCACGGAAATTCTTTCCCTCTTCCGATATCTTCTTCAATTTCTTTCTTCAAAGACTTGTTATCATATAAGTCTTTCACTTGCTTGGTGAGAGTTACCCCAAAGTAGTTTCTATTATTTGAGGCTACTGTGAAAGGTGGTGTTTCCCCGATTTCTTTACTGGTCCACTTGTTCTTTGTAGACGGGGGGGGGGGGGGGGGCTGCTGATTTCTGTGTATTGATCTTGTATCCTATGACTTTGCTGAAAGTGTTTATTAGCTACAGGAGTTTCCTGGTGGAAATTTTAGGTCCACATATGTATAGGATTATATCATCTTCAAATAAAGATAATTTGACTTCTTCCTTTCCGATTGGTATCCCCTTGATCTCCTCTAGTTGTCTTATTACTCTAGTTAAGACTTCAATTACTATACAAATAGGTGTGTGGAGAGAGTGAACAACCTTGTCTTGTTCCTGATTTTAATGAAATTGCTCTGAGATTCTCTCCAGGTTAAGTTGATGTTGAGTATGGACTGTCTGTGAATTGCCTTTATATGTTGAGGTATGTCCTGTGTATCCTTAATCCCTCCAGGACTTTTATCATGAAAGGTGTTGGATTTTTATATAAAGCCTTTCTGTATCTAATGAAATGATTGTGTGTTTTTTCTTTCAGTTTGTTTATATAGGAGATTAAATCTATTGATTTATGAATGTTAAACCATCCCTGCATCTCTGGGATGAAGCTTGGTCATAGTGGATATGTTCTTGGATTCAGTTTGCAAGTATTTTGTTGAGAACTTTTTTCTTTTTTTTCTTTTTTCTTTTGGTTTTTTGAGACAGTGTTTCTCTGTGTAGTCATGGCTGTCCTGGAACTCACTCTATAGACCAGGCTAGCCTCGAACTCAGAAATCTGCCTGCTTCTGCCTCCCAAGTGCTAGGATTAAAGGTGTGCGCCACCATTGCCCGGCTGTTGAGAACTTTTGAATCTATGTTTATAAGACAAATTTGTCTGTAATTCTCTTTCTTTGTTGGGTCTTTATGTGGTTTAGGTATTGGAGTAACTGTGGCCTCGTTAAAATATCGGGCAATATTGCTTCTGTTTCTGTTTTGTGGAATTTGAGGAGTACTAAAGTTAACTCTTATTGGAATGTCTGGTAGAGTTCTGTGCTAAACCATCTGTCCCTGGGCTTCTTTTGGTTGGGAGACTTTTAGTTACCACGTTTATTTCAGTAGGGGTTATTGGTATATTTAAATTGTTTATCTGATCTTGACTTAGCTTTGTGTCTTAGTCAGGGTTTCTTTTCTTTCTTTCTTTTTTTTTTTAAAGATTTATTTATTATATGTAAGTACACTGTAGCTGTCTTCAGACACTCCAGAAGAGGGCATCAGATCTCGTTACCAATGGTTGTAAGCCACCATGTGGTTGCTGGGATTTGAACTCAGGATCTTTTGATGAGCAATCGGTGGTCTTAACCACTGAGCCATCTCTCCAGCCCCTTAGTCAGGGTTTCTATTCTTGCACAAACATTATGACCTAGAAGCAAATTGGGGAGGAGAGGGTCTATTCGGCTTACACTTCCATCACCAAAGGAAGTCAGGAAGCAGGAGCTGATGCAGAGGCCATAGAGAGATGTTCCTTACTGGCTTGCTTCCCCTAGCTTGCTCAGCTTGCTCTCTTATAGAACCCAAGACTTCCAACCCAGGGATGGTACCACCCACAAGGGGCCCTACCCCCTTGATCACCAATTGAGAAAATGCCTTACAGTTGGATCTCCTGGAGGCATTTTCTCAAGGGAGGCTCCTTTCTCTCTGATGTCTCTAGACTGTGTTGAGTTGACACACAAGGCCAGCCAGTACAATTGACCCCTTGTCAACTTGACACAAACACATCTCTATTAAACCTCAACCCTTACTTTCTTATTCACCGCAAGATCTAAATAACTTTAAAAGTTCCACAGTCTTTACAAATTCTTACATATTAAGATTTCCATCCTTTAAAATATCCAATCTCTTTTGAAATTAGAAGTCTTTTACAATTCAAACTAATTGTAGCCTCCACTAAAAGACTTTCTTCCTTCAAGAGGGGAAAATATCAGGGCACACTCATAGTCAAAAATCACAATCAAACACTAACCGTCCAATGTCTGGGATCTACTCATAATTTTCTGGGCTCCTCCAAATGGCTGTCATCACTTCTCCAGCTCTATCCTCTCTAGCACTCTAAACTCAGGTTGATCTACTCCATTGCTGCTGCTGTTCTTGGTGGTCATCTCATGGTACTGGCATCTCCAAAACACTGCTGTCTTCCACTGCTACTAGGCTTCACCAATAGCCTCTCATAGGCTCTCTTCAAAGTGCCAAGCCTCAACTCCTTTGCATGACCTTTTCAGTCCTGGGCCATCAATTGCAACTGAGGCTACACCTTCATCAGTGGCCTTCCATGGCCTCTCACAGTGCCTAGTCTCAGCTGCTCTTCATGACTCCTTCATGCCTTCAAAACCAGTACCACCTGGGTGACTCTTATACATTATCAAGTCCAGCTGCAGCACAAGGTACAACCTTGGCTATCTCTGGAACACAGCCTCTTTGTGCTCTCAGAAACCACTTCCTAGAAGATGTCACCTCAATGATGCTGGTCTCATCTTTTGTTAAAATTGTTGTTGTTTTGTTTTTTGGGGTTTGTTTTTTTCCGAGACAAGAGTTTCTCTGTGTAGCCTTGGTTGTCCTGTAACTAGCTCTGTAGACCAGAGCTGGCCTCGAACTCCAGAGATCCACCTGCCTCTGCCTCCCAAATGCTGGGATTAAATATGTATATCACCACTACCTTTCCAGCTCTGAGGTGCAGGGGTTTTTTTTTTGTTGTTGTTGTTTTGTTTTTTTCGAGACAGGGTTTCTCTGTGTAGCCCTGGCTGTCCTGGAACTTACTCTGAAGACCAGGCTGGCCTCGAACTCAGAAATCTGCCTGTCTCTGCCTCCCAAGTGCTGGGATTAAAGGCATGTGCCACCACTGCCCTGCTCTGAGATGCAGGTTTTTAAAGTATGTCTTTATCATTCACTGGATTTCTTTGGTGTTTGTGGTTACGTCCCTGTTTGGTTTCTGATTTTGTTAATTTAGTTCTTCTTTCTCTGCCTTTTTGTTAATTTTCCTGAGGGTTTGTGAATTTTATTGATTTTCTCAAAGAACCACTCATTTGTTTTACTGATTCTTTGTATTTTTTGTCTTATGTTTGTTTGTTTCTATTTTATTGAGTTCATCCGTGAGTTTCTTTTTTCTTATCTTTTGATGTTCCTTTCTTCTTCTTTTCTTTCTTTCTTTCTCTCTTTCTTTCTCTCTTTCTTTTTTTGAAGAGAAAGTACCGTTTTACTTTTGCATTACATAAAAAAAAAAAAACAAAAATAAAAAAAAAAAAACCACCTGTAGTCTCTGGAATTTCACTGTCTTAGGGTTTTATTGCTGTGAAGAGGCACCATGACCAAGGCAACTCATAAAAGAAAGCATTTTATTGGGGCTGGCTTACACTTTCAGACATTCAGTTCATTATTATCATGGTAGGAAGCAAAGGTGGCATCCAGGCTGACTTGGTGCTTGAGGACCGGAGTGTTCTACATCTTAATCTGAAGGCAGCCAGGATGACACACTGGGTGGAGCTTGAGCATAGAGACCTTAGAGCCGCATGGAGACACACCTCCTCCAACAAGGCCACACCTCCTCCAACAAGGCCACACCTCCTCCAACAAGGCCACACCTCCTCCAACAAGGCCACACCTCCTCCAACAAGGCCACACCTCCTAGTAGTGCCTCTTCCCCGGGCCAAGCCTATACAAACTACTACATTCAATGACTTTTCCCCTCCCTAATATAATATTTTTATTAATTATTTGGGAATTTCATACAATGCACCTGGATCATACTCACTTCCCATTCCTCCCAGATCTACCCTTTCACCCTTGTGCTTTCCCCACCAAAAAGAAAAAGAAAAAAAAAAAAGAAGAAAAACAATACTCCCATTTGTGTTGCCCATATACTCATTGGAGCATGGTCAAAATTCCAGTGACCAGCCCCTCAAAGAAAAAAGCTGTCAACTGTGAAGAGTTCCATTTCAGCATCGTTATCACAATTTTTAAGGACTACTTTTAACAGCTTTGTATCTGGACTGTTTCTTTTGGGGTGGGGGAGGGGGCTCGAGGAGGTTGTCACAAAAGCCTTCTATGTCTCCCATTCTGAGTCTGCAGTCATTGATACCTCTGCAACAGAAGCTTTCGGCTCCTAGAAGCTGGCGGCAGCACAGGTGGATCATGGACTGCCACATGGTTTCCAGCGGAAGCCTGGACCATGGATACATGGACATCAACTTGGCCTCTATCAGCAGCTTGATCATGGACATCAACATGGCCCTAGGGGCAGTATGGCCCCTCAGTGGCAACACGGGGTCCAGACATCAACATGATCTCCTGGGGCAGCCCTGATCATGGACATCACCATGGTCTCCGGCAGGAGCACAGACCATGGAAACCAACATGGCCTCCGGAGGCACCACGGACCATGGAGGTCTTTTGAAGAGGTTTAATCCAGAAAATGAACCCTTCATCTTAGATGCCTGTTGTTTCTCAGAGCTAGCGAGATTGTGTGACTAGGCAGCACATTTAGAGCTCCAGACTACTGGACCACATCCTGCCCTCGGCACTGGCTGCCCTGCATGTTAACCCTGGAACTACTGTCAGGTTTGTGACCCTCCATCAGTGCCACAATCCCATGCGAGCAGCAGCCGCAGCAGCAGCAGCCAGGCAGGGCCTGCAGGACAAGAGGCAGCCCTGGCTTAATGTGTGGCCTGTGCCTCCTGGTGTACCAAGGACCAGTCCTACTGGGGTCCTTTGTCTACTGTGGCTGCACTCCCATATCTGTTGCTACCACAGTGTCTTTAGTTCCACTTCTCTCTGCCACATACTCAACTCTGTTTGTGTCATCTTTAAAAAAAATTCCACCACTGCACGCCTTTAATCCCAGCACTTGGGAGGCGGAGGCAGGAGGATCTCTGAGTTCGAGGCCAGACTGGTCTACAGAGTGAGTTCCAGGACAACCAAGGCTACACAGAGAAACCCTGTCTCGAAAAACCAAAAAAAAAAAAAAAAAAAAATTCCACCGGACAGTGGTGGCGCACACCTTTAATCCCAGCACCTGGGAGGCAGAGGCAAGTGGATTTCTGAGTTCGAGGCCAGCCTGGTCTACAGAGTGAGTTCCAGGACAGCAGGGCTACACAGAGAAACCCTGTCTTGAAAAACAAACAAACAACAAACAAAATTCCATGAAACCACTTTTTAAAAAGCATCTTCCCATAAGACTTGCCTTTTCTTTTTTGGTTGTTTCAGAGATACTGTGTGCTTGTCCTCTGTCACCACATGTCCCCTTGCAACCTCCATGGGTCTCTCAGGCTCCTCCAAGTGGCCTGTGCTCCCGCAGGTACCTCCAGCCGCTGCCATCTTGAATCAAGACCGTTGGTATTATGTCTTAGAGCTTTCAGGTGTGCTGTTAAGTTACTAATGTCTCTCCATTTTTTTTTTTTTTTTTTTTTTTTTTTTTTTAATGCAGGCACCTAGTGTTATGAAGTTATCTCTTAGAATCACCTTCATTGTGTCTCATAAATTTGGGTACGTTGTGTTTTAGTTTTCATTCAATTCTGTAAAACTTTAGATTTCTCTCCTAATTTCTGTTTTGACCCGCATTCATTCAGCAGTTACTTGTTCAGTTTCTGTGAGTTTATAAGCTTTCTGTTGCTTCTGTTGTTGATGAATCCATGGTGGTCAGATAAGACATGGGGTAGGATTTGAATTTTTTTTTTTTATCTGTTGATACTTCATTTGTGTTCAAGTATGTTGTCAATTTGTGAAAAAGTTCCATGAAGTGCTGAAATGTTATATTCTTTTGTGCTTGGATGCATGTTCTGTAAATATCTGTTAGGTCCACTTGGTTTATGGTGTCCGTTAGCTTTAGCATCTCTCTCTTGGTTTTTTGTTTGTTTGTTTGTTTGTTTTGTTGTGTTTTGTTTTTTGTTGAAATGACCTGTCTATTGGCAAGAGCAGAGTCCTGCAATCAACCTCTATCACTGTGTGAAGAAGATGCCTGATTTTAGCTGTAGCAGTCTTTCTTTTATGAACTTGGGCGCCCTTGCATTTGGTGCAGAGATGTTATGAATCTCAGTGTCCTCTTGGTGGATGTTGTCTTTGGTGAGTTTATCCTTCCCTATCTCTTATGATTAGTTTTGGGTTGAAGCCTCATTTCTCCGATGTTAAAACAGCTACACTGAGTCTGGTAGTGGTGGCGCACGCCTTTAATCCCAGCACTTGGGAGGCAGAGGCAGGTGGATTTCTGAGTTCGAGGCCAGCCTGGTCTACAGAGTGAGATCCAGGACAGCCAGGGCTACACAGAGAAACCCTGCCCTGAAAAAACAAAAACAACAACAACAAAATAATAAAATAAAAACGACTACACTGGCTTACTTGGAATATCTATTTACTTGGAATATTTTTTTTTCATCCTTTTACCCTGAGGTGATATCTCTCCTTGACATTAAGGTATGTTTCTTGGATGAATTCTGTTTTTTTTAATCCAGTCTGATAGTCTGTGGCTTTTTATTGGGGGATCAAGACCAATGATATTGAGTGTTATCATGAGTTATTGATGAACAGTGTTTGCTAATCCCTGTCATTGTGTTGCTCTGGTGTGGGTTCCCCCCGCCCCCATTCTTTAGATTTGATGGTCTGATATTATTTATTTCTTGTGCTTCCATGAGTGTGGGTAGCCTCTTCAGGTTGAAGTTTTTCTTCTAGCCCCTTCTGTAGGACTGGCTTTATAGATAGGTACTGCCTACATTTGGTTTTATCGTAGAATGTCTTTCTTTTTTCTTCTATTGTAATTGAAATTTCTGCTGGTTATAGTGGCCTGGGTTGGTATCTGTGGTCTCTTAGAGATTGTGGAGTGTCTGTCCTTCTGCCTTTTAGAGTCTCCATTGAGAATCCAGGTGTGATCCTGATAGATCTGCCTTTTATGTTATTTGGTCTTTTTCTGTTGCAACTTTTGTGTTTGGGCTATTAAGTGGCATAGGGAATTTCTCTTCTGGTTCAGTCTATTTGGTGTTCTGTATGTTTCATGTGCCTTTATAGGCATCTCCTTCTTTAGGTTGGGGATTTTTTTTTTCTATGAGTTCAACAGAAAATATTTTCTGTGCCTTTCATCTGGTTTTCTTTTCTTTTCTTTTCTTTTTTTCTTTTCTTTTTTTCTTTTTTTTTCTTTTCTTTTCTTTTTTTTTTTTTTTTTTT
>JADRCC010575634.1:2859-15288 GCA_019843855.1 Hylomyscus alleni
TCAGGGACCCTCCTCTTCCTGTCAGGGACCCTCCTCTTCCTGTCAGGAGTCCTCCTCTTCCTGTCAGGGGCCCACCCCTTCCCACATGAGCTGATGTTTACAGCATCGCTGCCACCTACTTGGGCTCTTGCTTCTGACACGTGCGCCCGTGTTGCTCAGGGCCCCCTCTCCTCGTGCGCCCGTGTTGCTCAGGGCCCCCTCTCCTCGGGTCTCTTCCCCTGTACTGATGACATTACTTTCTAAAGTGCAGCATCGGGGCTGGTGAGATGGCTCAGAGGGTAAGAGCACCAATTGCTCTTCCAAAGGTCATGAGTTCAAATCCCAGCAACCACATGGTGGCTCACAACCACTCGTAATGAGATCTGACACCTTTTTCTGGTGCTGTCTGGAGACAGCTACAGCGTACTTGTAGTAAATAAATAATAATAAATAAATCTTAAAGAATAAAAAGAGTACATAATTATGAAAAAAAATAAAGTGCAGCATCAGTCAGTCTCTCTCCGTAGACACCTGTGTCCGTCCGATGGGATGAGATTACTCCATGCTGTAAGTCCTCCAGAACCTGCTTGGGGTCTTAGCCTTTCCCTTAGTGGCTCCTGGCCACTTACACCAACCCTGCCCTCTGGCCTGTCCTTCCTCCCATGGTTACCCCCACCTGTCCCTAATCCGTTATCCCAAAGGCCAGAGTATGTCCCCCTGCAACCCCTCTCTTTGGGGCTCAGCTTCAGGACCAGACGGCTCAAGGGGCCTTCTCTACCTCCTCCTCAGTGGGCAGTCTCTCTCACTCCTTTCCTCCCAGAGCCCTGTACTTTGTTTGCCTCACACTGCTTGTGCCTCTGTTCCTGCTTCGTCGTGTAGTTGTTCGCCCTTTGGCTGCTTTATTGATTAGCTCCTGGGCTGCGTCTTCTCCTGTCCTCTCCCATCACGTGTGACACACACAAAAACTACGTGGTATGCAGTGGTTTCCAGGTTTCTCAGCTCCTCTTGTCTCTGGGGTGAAGAGAGCAGACACATAGTAGGCCAGCAGTGTGTCAGAGTGTTGCCCTGCAGACATCAGACAGTGGTGTGGTAACTGCCAGCTTGTCACCATCTCTGACTCCAGTGCATGTACCACAGTTGACACACACACACACACACACACACACACACACACACCACCCTCTGAGGAGATCCACATGAGACTGAAGCCTTGGATCAGGACCCTTGTTGCCTGACTGAGCAGCCATTTTATTAGAAGCAGGCAAAGTGTGTGTGTGTGTGTGTGTGTGTGTGTGTGTGTGTGTTCGCCCTTGTGAAATTTCCCTCAAGTTTTTCACAACAAACATGTGGCTTCTTAATACCTTTTAAGAAAAAAAACCTCCAGAAAGTGTGTTATCATGGGGACATATGCTAGTTAGTTTTTGTCAACTTTACACAAACCTAGACACAGCTGGAAAGAGAGAATTTTAATCAAGAAAATATCACCATAAGATTGACTGTAAGCGGGCTGGTGAAATGGCTCAGTGGGTAAGAGCACCAACTGCTCTTCAGAAGGTCATGAGTTCAAATCCTAGCAACCACATGGTGGCTCACAACCACCCATAATGAAATCTGACACTCTCTTCAGGTCTTCTGGTGGTCTGAAGACAGCTACAGTGTACTCACTTACAATAATAAATGAATCTTTAAAAAAAAAAAAAAGATTGACTGTAAGCAAGTCATGGGGCATCTTTTTTGATTGATGGTTGCTGTGGGAGGGCCCAGCCGAAAGTGGGCGGTTCCTCTTCTGGGCAGGTGGGCATAGCTGATATATGAAAGCAGGCCAAGCAAGCTACGGAGGGCATGCCAGCAAGCAGCATTTCTCCATGGCCTGTGCTTCAGTCTGTGCCTTGAGTTCCTGCTCGGACTTCCCTCACTGATGGAGTATGACTTCCCTGAGTTTTAAGTTGAAATAAACCCTTTCCTCTCCAAGTTCCTTTTAGTTGCGACCTTTTATCCCAGCCATAGAAACCCTAAGGTTATGACCCAAAATTATCTCACAGTATCGGGTAATTTTTAAATAAAATTTTGTTTAAAACTTGAGCTGCTGAGCCAGCTGTTTTCACTGCTTCGGCCTTCGCCCTTTACAGCAGCGCCCCCAGCATCAGCCATGAGTCTCTGTGCCATCTGCCTGGGGTGCCGTACCTGTGTCTTCTGAGATGTGCTTGTTTTTCCTGCAGCTGGAACGTGGTGGGCATCCAGGGGTCCCTGCTCAGCATCTTCGTGGAACCCATCTACTTCTCCAGCATCATCTTGGGCAGCCTGTACCACGGGGACCACCTCTCCAGGGCCATGTACCAGCGGATCTCCAACATAGAGGACCTGCCTCCACTCTACACCCTCAACAAACCCCTGCTCAGTGGCAAGTACCCTCCTGGCCGTCACCTCCTACCTCTGTGCCCTGAGCTCACAGTGTCTGAGCCCTACACGTGAGAACACCCCACCCGGAGCCAGCGTACGGCTGCCAGGCAGCAGCAGAGCCATTAAGAGGGGAACAAGACCTTGGCCTGGTCTCCAGGGCCTTCTAAGGCAGTCCTTCTACAAGATAAATGCCTTTCCATGGTTGCGAACCTTGCTATGCACTTCAGAAGTTGCAGGAGCCTGACAGACACTTCTGTTCTTTCTCATGCACCTTGTATTCATTCCTGCCCCGGTGGCAAAGACTTAGGCATTCTTCCCAGACCAGCCAGGCTGGGGCTTGGCGACCATCCATCCTCACTCAGATGCTATCTCAGTGGCTGCTGGCATCTGCCACCCAGCCCCTGCACTGTGACAGTGTGGCAGCCACGCTGACCACTCGTCTCTCCTGCCCTTTACACCTTTATTCCTGGTTTCTTTTCTTTTTTAGAGTGTCAGTGGCTAACAGTAAAGTGAACAGGAGCTTTTGAATTCAAAGGTCCTAACTTCTAAGCCCACCCTTATTTAAAAGGACACAGTTAAGGTATTTTTTTACTCTTTTAAAAAATAACATCTTACTTCTGTAAGCTCAAAACTAAAATCATATCCTAAACTAAAAAAAAAAAAAAATGCTTCTTTGGGGGGTGCATGTGTGCTCTGCCCCCATGCCTTGCTGCCAGCATGTCTTTAACCACAAGAAAGCAGTGTGGGCTTTCGTTTGACAGCATGACTGTCAGAGCATGGGAAGTACGCAGGGAAGGGCAAAGACAAAAGGCATCTCGGATCGAATATTGCAGCTCCCTATATAGTTTGGGTTTGGTTTTTTTTTTTTGGTTTTTTTCTAGACAGGGTTTCTCTGTGTAGCCTTGGCTGTCCTAGAACTCACTCTGTAGACCAGACTGGCCTTGAACTCAGAAATCTGCCTGCCTCTGCCTCCCAAGTGCGGTGATTAAAGGCGTGCACCACCACCGCCCGGCTAAAAAGTTCTTTTTTACTCATAAGACCTGATGGTAGGTTGGAGTATTGTTAGGGCATTGATTTCCCATGAGTCAGGAATGTTTCAGTGTGCTTTTTGGAGGAAGAGTGCTTTATTAGCTATTGCAATAACACGGTATTTGAGGGCGGATGCTTTATAAAGAGATGTTTGTTTAGCTCACAGCTTTGGAGGCTGAAAGTCCAAGATCAGGGGCCTCATCCCTTCAGCATCTCGCTCATATGGAATAGGAAAGCATCACAACAGAGAGAGGAATGCACGCAGAGCCCACGGTGGGGCTGGAGAGATGGCTCAGCAGTCAAGAGCGCTCAAGTTTAGTTCCCAGCACCCACAAGTGGCTCACAGCCTCCTGTGACTCCAGCGCTAGGTAACCTCATGCCTCTTCTGGCTTCCACAGGCACACACACAACCAGGGTGCACTCGTTCTCTCTCTCTCTCTCTCTCTCTCTCTCTCTCTCTCTCTCTCTCTCTCTCTCTCACACACACACACACACACACACACACACACACACACACACACCCCACACACATTCACAAGCACACACACACTCAAACTTGAGATCAAGAAGGGCAGAGAGACAGAGAAATGAACCCATGACAAGTGAACACGAGATAAGGGTCAGGATCCCTGTTTATAAGAACTTGCCCTCCAGCACCTAACCAGGGCTCTGTGAGAACACGGGTCCCTTATGTGCCCAGTGACCTGACCTCCTCCCCTGGGCCTCAGTTCTGAAAGGTTCCTCCACTTTGGCCCCAGCTCAGTAAGAACAAGCTGCTGCACCTGGCCTTTAGAGAACACCATCCATCCAGATCCAAAACACAGAGAGTGCCCAGTCCAGTCGTCAAGGTCGTATATTCATTCATTCATAGGCTGTGAATGTGGGATACAAATGCCCCCAAATAGCTGAATAGACTGTGTAAGCCACATTCCCTCAGTAAGAGAAATCTGAAATGGACCTGAAAGTCACTAAAGTTTGTAAAAGAAAATGTTCACCTCTCCGCCTGTGTCACGTCCACTCCCCAAGGCCTCTCCTAACCCTTCATTTTTGCAGTTCCTGCCCTTGACCTGTCTGCCATCCCAGAGCCCACACCTGCTATGCGGTTGACTGAGCAGGGGGCAGGCTCACGCCCCTCTGCTACTGCCTTGTTGGTAGCTCACATGCCTCAGTTATTGGGATGGACCAGCTACCTTTTCTGATCCTCTGCATGAAAAGTATGGGAGTATAGCCCAGTGTCAGGAGGCAGAGTGTGACTCAGGCTGAGCCACCAGACAGCCCAGAGTCATGGCAAGGTGCAAGCTGCCAGCTTTTCACGTGAACGCTGAGGATCCGAACTCAGGTCCTCATCCTCATGCTTGTGGGACCAGCACTTCACCTCCCGAGCCATCTCCCTGGCTTCATTTCTAGTGGCTGGGCACAGAAACCTCTCCAGATTTCTCTTTCCTGTCAGCTGCATATCCGGCACCTGCGCGTTTCAGGGCGGTCCGGTGTCAGCTCCTGGCCAGTAGGTTCCCTGACTTTGATCCTCTGCTGACCAAGACCCTTGTCCCTGGCTCACTGAGATACGAGAGGAAAGTCCAGTGGTGCAGACTGCCCCTACACGAGGGCTCCAGAGCCTGGGGGACACACAGGTTGCTAGGCTGGTGCTGGGGTAGACTGGGCTCCCTTAGTGCTAGTATTAAGGGCAGCATTGTCACAAGACTGGGCAAACAAGGGAGCATGAGTACATGATTCCTAGGAGTGCAGCCTGTGTGGGAGGGAGCTCTGGGAAGACAGTAGGACGGCCAGGCCTTGGGGAAGAACTACTCCTCCCTGCAGGAGAGCAGGGGCATCCTGACAGGTTCACAAGCAGCAACCAAACCACTTCTGTAAAGAAGGTAAGAGGACAGTCCCAGCCACTCTGCTCCTGGCTTAAGAAACTGGTCATGAGCGGACATAGCTACTCGTGTCTGGTGGCTCCCTCCCATGTCTGGAGGCTCTTTGGACCACCAAGGGCAGGTACCATGTGCATGGCTTTCCATAAAGATCATGTCTTAGGACTAAGGATGTAGCTCGGTGGTAGAGCATCTGTCTTACATGTGAGCTCCCTTGGTTCAGGTCCCCTGGAAGGAAGGGCTAGGGGTGGGGTGTTCAGTTTCTTATTTGCAGAATAAAGACTAGTGAATTTCCCTTAATCTACTAATAAGGACTAATAATAATTTCTAAAACACCAACCCATGGTAATCATAAATATTTGTATTGGTTGTTGCATATAGAATCCACTTTTTATCCTTCAGTCAGGTGAGGCACCTATCAGAGTGTGTGTGCCTTTGAAGTGAGTGCAGCTCGCCCGATTTTTTTTTTTTTTTTTTTTTTTTTTTTTTATTCATTTGTTTGCCCGCCCCCTTTTTTTTTTTTTTTTTTTTTTTGTAGTTGAATCCATTATGAGGCCACTTCAGAGTTTCTCTGCAGTTTTGTGCTAAAAGTTCTTATTTAGCACACTTAATTTACAACAACTGGGGACTCTCATTACCCGCCAAGTCGTTCCTGTTTTTTTATTTGTCTCCGCACAGTGGCCTATGATCAGCTCATTACCCTACTTCTCACTTAGCAGCCCCAGAGAGATAAGTTGCTCATGGGTGTCCGCCCTCACGATGTGTCAGCCCTGGAGACTGGAAGTGCACTCGCGTGACCGTTTCTAGCCTTCTGCTCACATAAAGCATATGGTTAGATTGGAACCTCAGGCTAGCGGTCTTCTTTTTGCTTTATTTGCTCTGCTTTTTTGTTAAAGATGGCAATTGACTTAGCTTAAAATATAAGGGGGGGGTTGTGGGGAGTCTGCACTTTTAGAGTTTTACTTCTCAGCTAATTGATCATTTATTTGTCTTTAATCTAGACTCTTGCAGGCCTAGTACGCAGGAGTCACACAACAAATGATCCTTTCTTCTGGTCTTAATCACACAGAAGTAATACAATTGGAAGATGACACAGTACAAATAGCCATTTGTATACACACAATCCAATTTCATTATGGTCAGGGGATTCCCACGAGTCGCAGCTAAGTGGACATTCATACCCCCTCCCTCAGAAAAGGAACTGCCTTGACACCTTCCATTCCGCGGTGGGGTAGCTCCAGATCCTGAGACAACTCAGAAGCAAGGGTCCGAGTGAGAGGAAATGATGTGATTCAGTAAGTCGGCCAGGAGGCCGAGTTGTCCAGCAGAGCTGCAGCCTTGAAGGAGATCATTTCCCTTCACACGCGTCAGGAAGCCATCTTAGCTGTTAGAAAGCTGGGTAGACTCAGCACACGTCTGGATAAGAACCCTGCCCAACGGTGGTGGCGCACGCCTTTAATCCCAGCACTTGGGAGGCAGAGGCAGGCAGATTTCCGAGTTCGAGGCCAGCCTGGTCTGCAGAGTGAGTTCCAGGACAGCCAAGGCTACACAGAGGAACCTTGTCTGGGGGGGGGGGAGAAGAACCTTCCCGAGTTTACTTCCAGCCGTGCTGACAGCTGCTGGGTAACACGGGCCGGTCGTAGGTGCCGACCTCTGGGAAACTTTCCTTTAGAGCAGTGCCGGTCTTCTAATGTCTCACGTCATCTTCTTTTGTAGGTAGTCAACGTCTGTGGCCAAACTCTGTGTTTTGAAAAGTTCTAGAGAGTGTGTAAGGGCTCCTCTCCTCTGCTTTCCTCTCTCCTTTTCCGCTCTCCCTCTCCCTCTTCCTCCTGTTACTCTCTTGTCAGGCCTTACTGTGTAGCCCAGGCTGACCTGGAACTCCTGCCTTGATCGTCCTGCCTCAGCCGCCCCGCCCCGAGTGTTGGGATTACTGGTATCCATTGCTGCACTGGGCTGCAAGGCTACTGTAGTTAGTATCTTTGTCAGGCATAAACTGAGTTGAGATGCAGCTCTTTCCCATCTGTTTTCTGGAAGAGTTTTTTGTTTCGAGTTGATATATTTTCTTAAATGTTTGGATGAATTCACAGTGAAGCTATTGGATGGAGGTTTCTTCATGAGGAAATTACAAACTAGTGACTTATTTATTTTTATTTTCCGTGCATTGGTGTTTCGCCTGCACGTGTGTCTGTGTGAGGGTGTCGGACTCCCTGGAACTGAGCTTACAGACAGTTGTGAGCTGCCTGCCATGTGGGTGCTGCGAATTGCACCCAGATCCTTTGGAAGAACAGTACTCCCAACCACTGAGCCGTCTCTTTAGCCTCAGGAAATTACAAATTGAATGCCAATTAATCTTTGATCTTTGTCTTTGGGTAGGCTCGATGATTTGTATCTTGGAGAGATCTGTGCATCTCATCTGACTTGTGAAATGTAGATGTAACTGTGTTCCTGATATGCCTCTTGCCATTTTAATCTCTACGGCATCTCTGGTTACACTGTGCCCCATCCTGGTATTGGTGATTGTGCTGGCTAGTTTTATGTCAACTTGATACAAGCCTGGGTCATCAGGGAGGAGGGAACCTCAATTGAGAAAATGCTTCCATAAAATAGGGCTGTAGACAAGCCTGTGGGACATCTTCTTAATTAGTGTTGATGGGGGAGGGTGCAGCCCATTGTGGGAGGGGCCATCCCTGGGCTGGCGGTCCCAGGTTCTATAAGAAGGCAGGCTGAGCAAGGCAGGGGGAGCAAGCCAGCGAGCAGCATCCTCCAGGGTCTCTGCATCTGCTCCTGCCTCCAGGTTCTTGCTATTTGAGTTCCTCCTCTGACTTCCTTTGATGATGAACAGTGATGCCGAAGTATAAGCTGGCAAACCCTTTCCTCTCCAAAGTTCTGTGGTCATGGTATTTACCACAGCAGTAGAAACCTGACATAGTGGTTCGCCTCTTCTTTTTCCCATCAGCCTGACTAGCAGCATCAATTCTTTTGATCATCTCTAAAAATCATTTCTGCTTTCATTGGTTTTTCCCTATTATTTTCTGGTTTTCATATTAATCACTTGTATTTCATCTTCCTTGTTTTATTTCTCTGCACACACAGTGTGTCACTTACTCTTTCTCGAGTCCTTCGCTGTGCTGTCAGGGGTCTTTTGCCTTTTACTGCTTCTATAATATTTATAAATATCATTATGTTGTATTCTCATTTTCACTCATTTCAAAACTCCTTGTCTGCAGGTTATTCGCGAGTATGCGTTTTACTTTTAGAGTATTGGAGGGGTTTGCAAAACTGTTGGTGTTACCAGTTTCAAATAGACTTTCATTTTATAGCCTTAGGTCCTTTTACGTTTATTAAGACTTCTTTTGCAGTGCAGTGATGTTCTGTAGTAGGCTGACGAGATGGCTCAGTGGTTAAACACACTTGCTGCCCAGCCTGGTGACCTGTGTTGAATCCTCTGAGTATACATGGTGAAAGGAGAGGTCACAGGCTGGCCTCTGACCACCACATGTATGTTCTGTTATGTACATGCATATACAATATGTACATATACATACACACACATATGTGTATATATATACACACACATACGTGTGCGTGTGCATGTGCGTGTGCGCGTGTGCGTGTGCGTGTGTGTGTGTGTGTGTGTGCGTGTGTGTGTGTGTGTGTGTGTTTTCAGGATACAGTTTCTCTGTATAGCCCTAGCTGTCCTGGAACTTGTTCTGTAATCCAGACTGTCCTTGAACTTTGATACCCCTAATGCCTCTGCCTAAGTGCTGGGATCAAAGGTGTGTACCACCACTACCTGCATAAATATATTTTTTAACTCCATCCTTACAAATGTTCTGTGAGAACCGGAAGAGAATGTGTATCAGTTGTCTTTAGGTTGAGCGATCTGTACCGTCAGCTCCACCAAGTTGACTGACTTTGTCATGCCTGCCATGTCCTTACTGATCAACAGGACCTGTCAGCCCATGAGAGAAAGACACTGACTGTCTCTTCAGTAGCATCGTAGGTTGTCTGTTTCTCCTTCTAATTTAAGTCTTTACTTCCTGTATTTTAGTTTAGGACTGTTGGCTTCTCTTAATAAACAATCTCCTTTATCATTGTAAGATGTCCTTTAACTCTGCAGCTGTCCTTCATTCTGAGATCTGCCTTGTGACCGCAGCTTTCTCCCGTTAGTGATATATCTGTTTAATGTCCTTTTATTTTAAACACGGCAGTCTCTTCCTTTCACCGAGGTGTTTGAACCATTTACTTTTTTATTGTGATTATATTAACTGTCATTTTTGCTACTTATTTTCTGTTTGATCCAAATGTTCCTTGTTGCCCCTCTCCATTTTTTTCCTTACCACAATATTGTGTTTAATGGTCATACTTTAGCTCCTCTCTGCTCTTTTAGCTGTTGCTTTTGCTTTGTAGATTTAATAAGTTTAAAGGGTTTATAATATACATCCTTTTTTAAAATTTTATTTATTATTTATTTTATGAATATGAGTACTCTGTAGCTGTACAGATGGTTGTAAGCCACCGTGTGGTTGCTGGGATTTCAACTCGGGACCTTTAGAAGAGCAGTCAGCGCTCTTACCTGCTGAGCCATCTCACCGGACCTATAATATACATCCTTAATGTACCACCGTCTGCCTTCGAGTGATACGTGCCCACTTCACCCAGAGAGGCGTCCCCACGACTCTCACAATAGATGGTCCGTTTTCGCTTCCCCCAGCATTTGTGGTATTATCACAACCTAATTCTTCTGTGTGCTAAAACTCCTACATAATTACTTTCATTTCAGAATTCTTTTAACATTTAAAGCTATTTAAATGATAAGGCGCTTTCTCTCTCTCTTTTTCTCTCTTTCGTTCGTTCTCTCGCTCTCTCTCATTTCCTTTTTTGTGGGTCTGGATTCCCACTTGCTGTCATCTTTCCCTTTGACCAAGGACCTCTCTTCCTCCTTTTAAGAGTCTTCTGATGATGAATTAATTACTCAGCATCAGTATGTCTGAAAGTGTATTTTGCTTTCATCTTTAAAAATACATTTCGCTAAGCTAATATGTTTTTCTGGGTTGTCAGGGGCTTTATGCTTTTTTAGAGCTCAAAGGCCACTGCCCTGTCATCTTATCTACTCTATCCAGCCTGTCCCGTCTTCTCTGCCTGAACTCACAGTGTTCCCTCCGTACCGATGCTGAGTGCTCTGTGGTGTGTGCTTTGATGGGGTCTCTTCGTATTTCTTATGCCTGGGCTTTGCTGGATGCCATAGTTCTGTAGTTTGTTGGTTTCATAGAATGTAGGAAGATTTTATTCATGTTTCTTTGTATGTATTTTTTCCGTGTTCCATCTCTTTAAGAAATTCTAATTATACATAGATTTGGTGCTTGTCTCACATCTTGATGATTTCCTATCTTCGTGTTGTCTCCCTCCCCCTCGTTCGTGTGTGTGTGTGTGTGTGTGTGTGTGTGTGTGTGTGTGCATGATTGCTACGTACCTTTCCTTCTCGTTCTCTCAGAAGTCTTTAGTCTTGAGTAACAAGCATGCCGCAGTGAGTCCTGCTCAGAGATGCCCTCCGAAGTCTTCAGATTACTTCCGAGTTTCTGTCCCCGTGCCACTTTCTCCTAGTAAGCCTGCCTGCGTGTGAGAGAGCTACAGCACCCACATGTCCTATGTCCTAAGGCGCGGCATTCAGAGTTAAACATGTGTGCTCAAGTATCCTCAGCCATGACTTTCCTCAGATCAAGCCTGGGGTTGATCACAACAAAATCACTTAATCCCATGGACGTGCCTGTTCTTGCTTACTGACACTCCTTGTGTACCTGGAGTGCCCTGGATATGTGGTACTTCAGTGGCAGAGCTACATGCTGCGCTTGAGCAGCCCCACTGGCTCCACTCTGTGGAACGGGAGTGACGTTACAGCAACCTGCCCATCTGTCCCTTGCAAGGTTTCTAATTCTGTAGGTCCCCGGGGAGGGATAAGGCATGCTTGGTAGGAAATCCTGCGGATTCAGGGCTCTCTCTGTCGGACTCTTGCCCCTCACAGACAAGCACACCAGTATATATTTATGTGTCAGTTCTGACTTCCCAACCCTATTCTTTCCTGGGTCACCAAGAGACAGCTGTATCCTGGGAGCTAAGCCTGCTCCTTGTGGCTGTTATTTGTGTTGTCCTGGTATGATATGAACTCAGCTCTGAACTGTGTGCTGTGCTGGCCCCTCCCCCTTCCCCGTGGGAAGCGAGGGCTTCACATCACTTCTCGTGTCTTCTTGGCTTCAGGCATCAGCAATGCAGAGGCACGGCAGCCAGGGAAGGCACCCAACTTCAGTGTCAACTGGACAGTGGGCGACACTGCCATTGAGGTCATCAATGCCACAACAGGGAAGGACGAGCTCGGCCGCCCATCCCGCTTGTGTAAGCACGCGCTGTACTGTCGCTGGATGCGTGTACACGGCAAGGTACTGAGGCGCCCTCACCGGGTGTCGGCCCTTCTCCATTCCTTCCATCCCCCCTGGTTTCCAGTCATATCTCCATGGCAGCCTCTTAACACGATCATATCAAAACAAATCTTATTTCTTCAGACTATTGTTAGCGTAAGTGTATGGCCCTGGTTCCATAGGCCTAAGAGCTGCCTCGGAGTCACCATCCTCCCTTCCCCGACAGTCTTAGCCGCTGTCCCAGCCCTGGGGAGGGAGACTGCCTATCATGAAAAGGAAGGGCCGTCAGTGAGCGCGGCTGCACTGGCTTCTGTTTCCTTCATCCAGGGTCAGAAACTTAACTCAGCTGCAGAAAGCCCTTTACCCAAGCAAATCCAGATAATAAGGCCGGTGACATTTGTCCTTGTCTAAGCCAGGGATATGGTGTTTCTTATTATGAGGCCAGCTCAGCCCAATGGGTTGTAGGGCCCAGACAGAAACTCTCCCATCCTCATGGGGACAGACAAATGCTACCTTGGTGACCCTCTCCTCTGGGATCTGCCAGAAGCACAGGTCCTGCAGTCATCTGTCTGACTGCTTAGAGGTTAAACTGAGCCTTAGGCCTGGCCTCCTGTGGGTACCATTCCACCTAGGAGAGAGAGCCTTCTCTTTGTTCTTTCACAGGCCAGCCCATCCCTGAGCATCGTTTCTGAACGTTCTACCCGCCTTCTCTCTCCTCCGCTCCTGCTCCAGTC
>JADRCC010575635.1:0-29205 GCA_019843855.1 Hylomyscus alleni
ACCAATTGCCTTTTGCTTTCATAGCATTTATATATTGGCCCCACAGTTTTAAGCCTAGTAGATTCTCCTGAGCACCAGGTTTCTAAATGCCTTGAGCAAAATGATCAAATCCTGTTCAGTTTTGAACTCTTCATACTTCTCACCCTTACAGTGTATAGATAATATTTATGTTTTCCTATTGTTTTGTTTATTTCAATTTTCAATCAAGGATTAGAGTTTCAGGTTTCATTTTCTCATATTTACAGCTGAGAAAACAGGAGTGATCTTAGAAGTAACTTTCATTCGATTAACAGCATGCATATAGATGTTGTGATTGGGGCAGTCGCATTTTAGGACAGATGTGCAGCAGCTGTCAGTGCATTCTACTTTCATCTCATCTGTATCAGTATCTTAAAGCTCAATGTGGAAATCCCTGAATTTTCATTTTCGGAAACCTCAGTGATTGTGAATTGAAAGCTTTCTGTTTCATATGTTACTGTGAAAATAATCTGAATGCTCAAAGGGAAAGGTGGATACAGTATTTATCATTTTGTATCTTTTCAGATTTTAAATGTGCAATAAAACATAATCATTAAGTAATTTTCACAGTTAGTTTTAGTTGTCAACTTGGCATACATGGAAAAAAGAGAGACTCAGAAGAAATGGCTGCCATCAGATTTGTCTGTGGTCCTTTCTTTGGGCATTTATGTGAAAGGATCTATCTCACTGTAGGGGTTTCCAATCTTAGGCTAATGGAACCTAGGCTGTGTATAAAAGGTAAGTGAGTTTGAACTAGGAATGAAGCCAGCAATCCTTCATAACCTCACTCTGGTTCTTGTCTCTAGGTTTCAGCTTTGAGTATCTGCTCTGGCTTCCCTTGACAAGGATGATAATGAACTGAAATCAGAAAGCCAAATACTTTTAACCCAACTTGATCTTGATTAGTATTTTATTACAGCAACTGGTGATGCTATTATATCATTAACATATTTTTCTAAAAGAACAACTCAGTCACCAAATTTAACAGGCAAATACAAAAGTTTTCAGTAAATCTTATGCCCATTGGTTCTTCACACAATTTGGAAGATTATACAATCTTCTTGAACTGTTTCCTCCACTAGCTAAAGTGGCCTTTTAGGTTGTCAAATCTAATAGATAGCAAATACATTGGGACTGATTATAGAAAAAACAGTTTTGCTGATGGCTATAGCATTAAATTCTGTCATTTGATTTTGAGTAAGAGAAACACAGCTAAGTTTCCATGGGATTTTTGTCACACAATTTGTTAAAAATATATATCCTTTAAAATTGATATATTGTATAGTACAATACTGTACTTTTGTTTGGAAAAATATTCATACATAATTCTTAATAGACCTGTAACTCTACTAATTTAAATAGCATAAATGGTCTTCCCTAAACATAACTTTATTCTATTGCCCTTTCTTTTATTGTATCTTTCTGCTCCTTGCTGTAGAAATTTGTTATCCTAATTTAAATTCTCTTACCTGTAACAAGTGTTTACGTTGTAACAAATGTCTTAAAATCAATAACATATATTGTAAGAGATAAACATCTAATCCTGTTTAAGTTGAAAGGCTAGAATAAATAACATCTTCACATCTAATGTTTAGCAACATCAATTATTTAGTCTCTGACACAATTAAAATTGCAACATTGTATCATAGGAAGAGATTAATGGGCTTCAGTAGGTAAACACTTTTTGACAAATTGTAATCTTGTCAGTGAGCATGATTTGCAAATTAATCTAAAATCTGAAAACAGAAGATATGCCATTAAAGATCATATTTAGCCTCAGGATGTCTAATGAAGCTGTTATCCTTGTGGTGAAATATCAACTCTGTAGGATGTTATACAGCTTTGGGCTGGAGTTATAGCTCTATAGTACAGCATTTATCTTGCATGTGAGAAGTCCTAGGTTCTACTTTTGGCACCAAAATGACCAAAGAATTCAAACTATGAGTTTGTGAATTGCTTAAGTGTACATCACACAACTTTGGCTTTTAAAAAATATATATACTTTTTTCATGATTTTTAAATATAAAATCTAGAGTGGACAAAAAGATTGCAAGTTCAAATAAATTTTATACAAATGCAATTGAAAGTGTATTGTGTGAATAGTAGGCTACTGTTTAAACACGGAAGCATCATATACATCTACATAGCACCAACTCGAAAAAAAACCGTTGATTTTAGTAATACCATGATTTTCACTGTCTTTGTCGAAGAACGAATAAGTTTCTTCTGGGTATTTTATTTTAAGTTCAAAAAATAGCAAAGAATGGAAAGCAACTAATTTATCAGGCTTATATTGCTATAATATATCCAAATTGAAAGGATTTCACAAATATGAAATCAGAAGAGCAAACAAAATCACAGATAACCATGATAACACATATTTAAAGAATTAATATACTGTGTAAAACCCAGGTCAATGGATGGTGCTAGGAATAATCATTCTGAGTGAAGTGACTGAGACCAAGACAGAAAACACTACATGCTCGCTCTCACATGCAGATCTCTTTGAATTTTTATCTATGTATATATTTAATTAGAGTACTCATAGAAGACAGGAAACCAGTAAGGGGACATGAAGCAGGGAGGGTGGGTTCAAAGGAAGAAGAACAGAATGAATTTATTATATTTATATGTAGAGGAGAGGAGATTGAATGATTGAAGGGGAATGGTTAAATGTAATGAGGTATAGAAGTGAGTATGAGGGAGTTTAACTAACACAAAATATCCTTTGAAAATCTCCTATATAAATCTACTAATGCAGACGCTTTATAAACTAGATATTGACAAAAGTGGCTTACATGGGGTATAATACTGGTAACCAGTGCTTGTGGTTTTCTAGAAGCTGAAGATAGAGGTGTGGTGTCAGGAAAAATGAGACATTGACCACCTGTTAAGTTCCAAGCAAATGGTTGTGAATAGCTCGGGCTGTCTTTATTTAGAGTCACTAGCCTGCTCACCTAAGCAAGGACATCATTGGCTATTTTATTTAAAGAAATCATAGCATCACCATTATAAAATTTTCATTATTGTAAAAGCTCCCAACCATTCTAAATATTCAGCCAGGCATGTCCTGTGGACATGAGTGTATACTCAGTTGGTAACAAATGCAGTTGGTTACATAGTTGTGCAAGGTGAGAGACAGAATAACCATTATTGAGTAGAAGTCTGCTTATCAGATAGCATAATATTCTGTCATAATATTTTTAAGTGAAGAGACATGCTCATCGTAGCAAGCATCCTTCCCTGATAAACACCTGTTAATTTCTGATACCAGTTTTCTAAGAATCATTTCTATGTCTCTCTTGATAGGACACACATTCCCCATGTTTTTAAGTCTCTGCTGATTAGACACAGCTTCCTCAGAATAGTTATGCAAGTAGGACTCTCTGCTCTCTACAACTACCACAAGCTTACTTAGTGTGACTGTAGCTGTTTCTCTAGGGACATGATTATATGGCTCAAAATACCCAGGATTAATAGGCACATCTGAAGGATTAACAGAGGCAGAGAGAGGAGAGGAGGACAGGGTTTTACTCCTTGAAAGTACTGGAACGTACTGGAAATCATCCATAGGGCTTTCAGCCTGCATAATCCTAGTCTTGCCCATGACAGGCAAAGTGAATCTAAATATTGCTGTGAATATAAACAGCATAGCAAAAGCAAGTAGAACTCATAGCACATGCAATCTAGGTAATAAACATAGAGGCCATCACAATTTACCACAGGTCCTTTCTAAGTGGGAAGGGTTTTCCATGGGACTTGCCTCAGTAAAGTCCCATCAGCGAAGCACTCATATGCTGTTCAATGCAGATGATGGATGGACACTGCTAGTATATGCTGTAATGGGAGGAATGCCTTTCCCAGACATGGTAGGCTGCCAAATAAAAAGCTAAGTATCAAGGATGGGTTACATCTCATCTAGTTGGTGTCAGTGGGGTTCCATAAATCAGTCACTCAAACCTTTCAGGCTATTGCCACTGTTATAAGACCTCATTGATGAGGACACTGTAGACCTAAGTTATAAGTCATAGGAAAAAAATCAAGCTGTTACCCAAATGGAATCTTTATCCCTACTTACCTTTCATAATGTTCTAAGTTTCTATTTATACTAATATGGAAGAAAAGCAACCAACAATCATACCTACCTATGAACTCTCTGGAATGCAATAACAACTGGCTTGTAACATATTCTCACGGGTGCAATAATGACACAACAATATAGGAACTGATTAATGTGTGTGTGCTTTAAATTCGGTTTAAATTTAAAGCTTGCTCCATAAGCTAGAACTGATGCTTAACACTGTCCACTGGAGGACACAAGAGGAACTGTAGGAGAGCAAAGAGGTTGGGGATTTTATTAATCATGTGTGTGTGTGTGTGTGTGTGTATGGATATGTGTATATATGTATATGTATATATGTATATAATGTTTCCCAAAATATATGAATACATTTGAGTCCTTACATTGTTACTTGCATGTGTATAATTTCAGGCAGGGCTGACCATTTGCTGTTGAAGAACTCACAGGTGTTCTTTCCTGGGAGAGCATTTCTCTTGCTCTCAGCCTTCCCAGCTCTCATTATTTTTTTCTTTCTTTCTAGGATTGAGGCCCAAATAGAAATTTAATAGATTTTCATAAGTCTCTTTTTTAGTTTTATGCAACCAATTTTTTTCATTAGCTTACTTAATTTTTAACTTCATATCCCAGAAGTGCCTTTGTTTATGCGTTTCTGATTTTGTTTATTTGTTTTTGGCTTTGTCTTCATTAGCTTTAGTTCAGTTGCCTTAATGGTAGATATTGTTGGTGAACATTAATTTATCATTTCATTTGGTTAAGATTCTGACTATTCAAAATACTCCCCAGTATATTGCAAGATAAATCAAGGGTTTGTATTTACAATCTTTGTAGTTTGAAACATGTGGTTATATTTAAATGACTGCCCTGCTTATGTCTCTGTAAGGATTTAGGCCAAGATAAATATAGTTATAGCAACTAGTTATGAATCAGCTCAAAATTGTCATTAAAAATAAATTTTATCTTGTGATGTTTTTTATAAAGTTTGAACTATCTTTATTTAGTTGTAAAGATACCAATAATTCTATTTGATGGGTTGATCCAAAGCTCATCTGCTTCCAGTTCTAGTGACTATGAAAATAAATAATTCATGTTTACGTTTCCAGATCTGCCTTTTACCTTGATTTATACATCCAATTGTTAGAAAGGTCAGGGGTCACATTTCTTCTTCTTGTGCACACATGAAGATTATATTCATCTTTTAGTAATTTTAGTAAATCATATTCCAAAAATCTGAAGTTACCACACATTCAGCCAGAATCCTATTCTTTAAAACTTCACCCAACCAGACCTTCTGTTAGCCTCCTCTCTAACCTCCAATCATTGGAACTCTCCTTAGTTTATTAGAAGACAGCCTTTCTGGCTTTATTCCCTTCCCCGGTCCACTTGACCTGATCTTATGATTAATCATCTTAGTGGCTCTTTGCGATGACTTCCAATTACTCATTGCCCTCCCCTGTTACTAACATTAACCCATCCAAACATCTACCCAACCACCAGGCTGGCATGTGCTATTGGATGAAGCTTCTTCCTCTCTATAATTACATTCATTACACATTTATGATGGTGATTTTGCCTAAGCTCGAAAGCAACTCAGCATTTATTTTTGCTTCGCTTTGTGTTAGCATTCTCCACACACTCATTAGAAAGAAGCTCTCAAAACTAACTTCACATCCCAAATGCTACCCACAACTCAGCTCATCCTTATTATAAGAACACAACACCATTTCCATTTTATTGAAATAATCATGAACATAAAAATATGGTTTTCAGGACCTATTTATTGGGACACCTGGTCTGTTGGCATTGAGTTCCACACAACTTTCAATGTTTTTCAAAAGATTATGTGTTTGTATAATTGAATTCTATCTTTACAATGCTTCCTTCACAACATTCATAAAGCATTTATAAAGTTATTGATCATTCATTACAGCCTGCAAATTGTTTAGCTGTTATAAATACCCTATTCTTAACCATAGTGAATCTCCTTATTCTTACCAGTTGTTATTAGGAGTGACCATATATTTTCTTTTCAACTAGGTAAAGTTAGTGTGTTCTTAATAATTTCTAAGTAGTAAATATCAGAAATCATGAATTTTAAATATAAGAGACTTTTAAATTTTTGTGTTTTTTTTTTTTTTAAAGAACTTTGTCTTTATCGGCTGAGAAATTTTCTCCAACACTCAAATTTTATTTTTGTTAACTGCTTTGTAAGGCAAAGAACAACTGAAATATAATGAGATAAATTAGGTTGCTAATAAGAAGGTGAAAACATTACCTGAATAAGAAACAAACAATATTATGAATAGTTCTCTGTGCACTAGTAGTGTCATGTATAAGTATGCTTATTCATTATAAATGTGAATTTAAAAACTCTAATTACAGTACTGTTAGCATAAGTAGATCTACTTTCTATCTTTTAATGAGATGAAACAATGATAAAATCCAATCTTAAATATTCAAACTTGTCTATGTCTTTTATATCAAAGGATGACATACATCTGCAGGACAATATTATGTCAGAATTTTAAGTACATCCTGGAAGACTGTGTGCTATAATAATCCAAAAATTTTGAACAATTTTAATTAAAACAATTTGGGGTAAATTTGATATGTAAGCTAAGATGTAGTAAAACCAAATACATACTTTTAAATATACTGACTTGAAATTTCAAAAGAACGGTTATTGGGAAAACAAACTTTTGGTAGAAAAAAACTTGTGTGAACAGTATCTAACACATCTTAATTTTAATAAATCTAACTAAAAGGTTTTTGGTTCTCTAGTCTTGTTTTTTTTTCTTTCCCACTCTGGTGCAATTTACTAATTCATCTTTACCCCTAAACCCAAATATGAGAGAAAATCAGTGGATTTTTACATAGAATTCCTAATACGTATTTATCAATGTATATTGTTTGATGTGTATGCAGTATACCTCGTAAGCATATATATTGATCCTTACCATTCAATACCACAGCATGATGATACCTCAAGTTTCTTTCAAAATCCATTTAAAGCACAAAGCTGTAGATCCATGTTCTATACTCCAGGTGACTTCCTGTCACTTCCTAATTAAAAATGTTCCTTTAGGTTGGTCTTTCAACCTCCAAGCTTCTCTTTCAACATAATCTAACATTAAGTGAAATGCACTAGAACTATTTGACAAACAGTGGTGTCAGGTTTTCTGTAAGACAGTACTACAGCTACACCTGCGAAGGTCAGTTACAGTAGAGATACAAAAGAAAATACCACTCTAATGGATTGAGTTTAAAGGCATGGCGAAAATGATCATTGAGAATTTGAAAAACATAGCTTAGACAGAAATATACAAGCAAATAATTATAATGAAATATTAGAGAATGATATAAAATGCAACATAAGAACAACAATAAAAACAAACAAACAAACAAAGAGGGAAACTAAAATATCCTGATCAAGCTTGACAATCCTAAATGAAGTGGTCTGAAATAAAAATAGACCTAATCTGCATTTCTATAGTTGGCAGCATCTGATTATACACTTTCTATAGGTTGGCCATGATGGAACATAACTATAACCCCAGCATGGGGAGGGTGTGATAGTTGAACTACTTACTATTTTTTGGGGGAGAGTTTTCAAGGTTTCTCTGTATAGCCCTGGCTGTCCTGGAACTCACTCTGTAGACCAGGCAGGCCTTGAACTCAGAAATCTGCCTGCCTCTGCCTCCCAAGTGCTGGGATTAAAGGTATGCGCCACCACTGCCCTGCAGAACTGCCTAAGTTTTGTGAGTTTGAAGTCAATCTGGGCTACATTATGTGTGTTAGATAAACCTGGACTACAGATAAGTCTTTTTAACAAAACAACAACAACACACAAAAAAACTACAACATAGCCAAATTATACAAACAACCATGAAACTTTATTCTAGTCAGAGCACAGTAAGTCTTAATCTAAGTTAGAATTAACACAAAGAACATTTTTGAACATTTTAAAAACTTGATATGAAAAGATATTGATGCCAAATTAGCAATTGAAAGTTACCATCTTAGCATCATTTAAAATGTATTTATTTATTTTACTTTGTGCGTATGAGAGTTTTTATCTGCATATATATGTGAACCATGTGCACAATGTCCAAGGGTATTAGAAGAGGGCAAGTAGTGGTTTGAAAGAAAATGGCTTCCATAAGCTCACAGGGACCAGTGCTATTAGGATGTGTGGCCTTGATAGTGTAGACGTGGCTTTGTTGGAGGAAGTGTGTCACTGAGTCAGGCTTTGGGGTCTCAGATGCTCATTCTATGACCAGTGTGACATTGTCTTCCTCCTGCTCACTGGTTTGGATGTACAACTCCCAGCTCCTTCTCTGGCACCACATCTATCTATGTGTGACTATTCCATGATGATAATGAACCAAATCTCTGAAACTGTAAACCAGCCTCGATTAAAGGCATTCCTTTATACGAGTTGCCATGGTCATGGTATCTCGCCACAGCAATAGAAACCCTGACACCCTAACTAATACAAGGGCCTGAAATACCCTGAAAGTGGAGTTCTAGATGGCTGTTAGTCACTGTGGGTGCTTAGAACTGACTCCTGGTCCTCTGCAGGACCAAACAAGAGCAACAAAAGATCTTAACACCTGGTCTCCGCACTCCAGCATTATGGTTTCTTTCTTTTATCTTATTTTTTTCATTCTACTTTCTTATGGAGTTTTCTCACATAGAATGCCCCACTTATTTATTCTAAACTCTACACTGGATTTCTAACTGTTGTTATATTCTAAGCTGTGCATATGAATGTGTGTTTCTCTTACTGTGATGTCTTGTTTACTGTAAATTTGCTTCACTTTTGTCACAAACATAAGATGCTGGGATCAGGTTATAATTCTTGAGAAATAAGAATCAAGAACTAATTCGGTGCTAGAAAGGGGCTTTGTGACACATACATGACCTTACCTAACTCACTGAGACACATATTGGCTTTATGTCAAAATCTCAGCTAAGGAAGGGATTGACTCCTAGCCAGTCCTTTTAAGTTATGAAATCTTCCACCTCTGTTTTCAGTCATTGACTTTTATGGATGCTTCGGTGTCTCTGTGATTACCTTATGTGGGGTGGTAATGTTCACGGCTAAAACCACCTTGGGAAACAAACTGGCAATTTCCTACAGTTAAATATATACAAATATATACATTTTTATATGATCTAGGCTTTCAACTTAAGCATGTACTCCTCAGAAAAATAAAAAAATATACATATGTGCAATAGTATATTTATGACAGATTTATTTGGAGTACATTAAACTATATATAACCCAGTATTTATCTTGGAAAGGTGTTTTAACAACTTTGATATATTTATACCATTCATTATTACTGAGTAGTAAAGAAATAATAAACTTTTAACTCATGCATCAACATGGATAATGCTCCAAATAATTATTGTCAATAAAATGAGTGATAAATGGGCTAAGGAGATACTCAGTAGGTAAATCTACTACAATATAAGCCTAAGGTCTGAATTCAATCCTTGAATTCACCTAAAGGTGGGAGGAGAGAACCAACTGCATACATTTATTTTCTGTCTACTACTTATGTTTGTTAGGATGCACTCATATGCAAAACCACCCCACAGACATGCACTAATAATGAATAAAATAAATTTATTTTGGAAGAATGATACAAGAATTGACTGTATATTTTATACAATGGTCAGGAAAGAAAAACTAGATAGTGATCTATATCAACATAAAACAGAACACTAATTGTTTCGAAGATAATGATGAATAAAACCAGGGACAGGTGAAACAAATTATAAAGAAGCATAAAAACACTTGCAAGATATTAGATGTGTGAATTAGTAATGAATTCATGATTATATATTTCATGTTATATCAATGTCATATTGTATAAACACATATTTACTTACAAAGTCTGATTTCTTCTTTCAACTTTAACTGAATAAACTCATACATATAAGTGGAAACTTTGATGACAACTGGGATTTGACTAAGGGAAGAACATGCTGACTCTTTTTTTAAGTTTATTTATTTATTTATTTATTTATTTATTTATTTACACTCCATATTTTATTCCCCCTTTCCCCTAGCAAACTTCCTACAGCTCCACATCCCATACCTCCTCCCAACTCCCCTGTCTCCACGTGGATGTCCCCACCCCTACCCCATTTGAAGTCTAAACTCTCTGGGCCCTCTAGTCACTTGAGGGTTTGGTGTATCATCTCTGAATGAACCCAGACATAGCAGTCCTCTGCTGTATGTGTTTTGGTGGCCTCATATCAGCTGGTGTATGGTGTTTGGTTGTCCAGTGTTTGAGAGATCTCAGGGGGCCAAATTAATTGAGGCTCTTGACTCAATACTACCTAGGAACATTAGAAGCCAAAAATTCTAGAAAAATTACAGAGTTATCTGAGAAACATTTTTATCCTGCAAAAGCAATTGAGCTTCATAAAGCAGAAAAAAGTATTGCTCTTAAGAATTAATTAAAATATACACCTTTCACATTATACAGAAATAGAAACACAACAACTCTCACTGGTAATTTTTTTATTTTAAGATAGTAGCAGAATCCAAAGCACATTGTTGTTGTGAATGCCTAATTACTGAACTTCATAAACAGAGGACTGTTTCGCTATCTCTCTCTCTCTCTCTCTTTGTAAAAATTCATTGTAGAACTGACATAAAATAGGTTTCAAAAGCATGATTTCCAAATGCAAATTCTAGTGGCAAGCTAATCAATAAGCAATTCAAGCAAGGATGAGTTAGCATTCAAGAGACTGGCAGGTGCCTCAGACACACAGCTTTGAGTTACTCTGAGTCACACTTGGACTATACTTCTGCATGATCAGAAATACTTGATAGAAGGAATTATACAGATATGACGAATTACCCATTGATACATGAGTCTTACATTGTTAAACCCTAGTGTCCATGTAGGCTTCCTTACATTTCTCTTGACTTGCAAATTTTAGATATTGAAGAATTTACCTTAAAGTATATACAACAAACATTTTTTATTATTTCAAGCTGAAATCATGCAGAGACTTGAAATTCCACGATGAGCTAACTGTCTGGATTTCCTTAGCATGTAGCCATCTGAGAATGTTCTTTTGGGAGGATGTCCTATGTGTACCAAGCATAGGAAATAATCCTGATCACCAGAGAGTGGTTATTGAAGTTAAACTAAACTGCATCAACAAATTTCATTTTATTGTTTTGTGTCTCTATGGAGCAGGGTGTTTCCACTCTCATTATCAGATGTATGGTTGGATTGCAAACACCAGAAGACAATGTGTCTTCCTCTGTTGCTTTCTGTTGTATTGTCTATAAACAGACTATCTCATTGACTCTGAAGGTCACTTTTTAGGGTATTCTAGCTGAACAGAAAGCCCTACCAATTAGTCCATTTCCATGCTTCACCCAAAAATGTTAGATATTTATAGTCATGCATAGTCATGTTTATAGGGTTAAAATTAAACCCAGCACACGTGGCATGGAAAGGGTTCTCACAGATGACCATTTCTCCATGACTGTTTCTATTTCATATGTATCTTTTATTTTATGAGTGTTTGCTTGCATTTTTGTGTATGCACCATGTGTGTGCCTAACACCCAAGCAAGTCAGAAGAGGACGCTGGATTCTCTGGAAATGAAGTTACAGATAGTTTTGAATCACCATGTAGATGTTTGATGTAAATTCTGAGTTCTCTGGAAGAGCAGCCATTTCTCTTAATACCAATCCATCTCTCCAGACTTTGCTATATATTTAGTTGCTGTTTCCTTAGATTTTGCTATCATAGTACACATAGAATTTTATTCTAAACCTCCATAACTTCATTGCTTTTCATGTGTGTGTACATATATACATACATATATACATACACAAACACATAAAAAATGCTTGTTCTTCTCTTTCCATTTCCAACTATTATGAAGATTCTCATATATTGATTAAAACTTTAATTCTTTTACCCTAATGTCCTTTATTAATTGGGTCCCTATGCAGACAGAGAGTTTGTGCAACAATTAAATGTCATACAGTGTGCTTTTGTGTGTGTGTGTTTTAATCTCCTATATTATTTCAAAGTTATGTTGTTAATGTGTTCTTGATCATGGTTTTATTTATGTCATATGCTGGTTTATTTCAATGATATCTTGACTGTAAGTAAAAAAAAAATATATCTAAAGCCAATATATTGGTCAAAAATAAACTTGAACACCCAACCATATAGCATAAAAAAATCATTCAATTTTATATAGTATAGTCACTAAAATGGTGGTTATGAAGACAAAAAAAACCAGAAAATAGATTTTTTTGAAACTAGAATTTTCTTTTTTGAGACAAGGTTTCTCTGTATAGCCCTAGCTGTCCTGGAACTCATTCTATAGACCAGGCTACCCTCGAACTCAGAAATCTGCCTGCCTCTGCCTCCCAAGTGCTGGGGTTAAAGGCATGTACCACCACAACCCGGCTAGAAATATTTTCATTTAGCATGCTTTTAATTATATACAATTAAAATATGATGTTTTAGGGTTGTGGTAGAGTGCCTAATTATTTTCTTCTATTCTTTTATGTTTTTACATTTGGATTTGTATATATTTGTGTATGTATATATGTATGTTTTGAGCTGTATAAGTTTATGTGTGTGTGTGTGTGTGTGTGTGTGTGTGTGTGTGTGTGTGTGTGTGCTGAGTTGTGGAGGCAAGATGACAGCCTCTGGTGTCATTCCCCAGAGATGTCATTCCTTTTTTAATTGAGACAGGGTCTCTCACTAGTTAGAGCTCACCAGTTTGGTGAGACTGTGTGCCTAGCAGTTCCCACAGTCCATCCTGATTTTTTCCCAGCATTACATGTTTAAGCCTCCATGCCTCCCATTGGTTTCTGCAAGGATTCCTGGGGAACAAAGCATTAGTGCCTGTCCTTCCAAAACAAACACTGGTAAAGGAATTTTTGCAGTTCCTCCTCTAATTTTTTCAATGAAGCAAACTGGCTGTTTTTTTTTTTGTTTTGTTTTTTTTTTTTTTTTTTTAAGCTTTCAGCTTACAAGCAACATTGAAGCATTTGAACAACAATTAGTTGGCATAATTTCATCAATAATTAATTGAGAAAAACAAAACAAAAATCTGTCCAGGTTATTATAATGTACAAGAAGGTAGACAGTGGATGGCATATTTTGTAATTTATGTTTGATTGTTATTTAAAATAATCGTACGAGTGAAATAACATTTATTGGAATCATCACAGTGACATTTTATTCTTGAAGAAACCTAATTAGGATGTGTTGCAAGTGCCATTTTTTTTAAATGAGACAACCTACCCAGTGTCACCTAATTACTCTAAGTAAAGGAAATCTTTTCCTCCCTAAGTTGCTATTTATTGACTTGTATTATCACAGCAAACGAAAACAAACTAAGGTAAAGCCTCATTGGGATTTAAGCAACACTTACTAAGAAGAGAATAACTTTCATAATTATAAGCCCCTTTAGAGAGAAATTATCTCAATGCTTATTCATCAACACAGAGTGCTGTATGCCACTTCAATGACAAAAAAAAAAAACAGGACTCTATAAAAATCAGTAAGAAATTTCTTTTAGGCCAAAACATTGTGGATGCTGGATAGTTCACGGCGTCAATAAAAGCATCCATATCTGAGTGGATTTCCTGTTGTTACTGTGCTCTACAATTCTATGTGGAAGGCCAGTGACACAAACAAGCCTGCTACACTGCTGAAGTCACTTTCCAAGCTTCTTAAACGGTTTTTACTGAAATTATAACAAGACTCTTGGTTTAAGTATAATTTCCACAAGTGGAATTTCCTTTGTTAGTTTGACCCTAAAATGTTTATCTTGTTAAGTGAACGTAGATTTTGGAGAATAAGGGCTTTATAGCTCAGGGTATCTAATTTTTAAAACTCTGCTGTTTCACTGTAAATTCATATTCTATTGTAACAACAAAGTTCTACTGCAACAACCAAAAAGTGGAAACTGTGTGTGTGATTGTTTAAATACATGTTAGATTAGACTAAAGAACATATATGGCACTAACAGGAAGGGGTTATTCTGAGTTGATACCTTATATAAATTTTCAAAGAGAAATATATTGCTGAATATACACATACACATTTACACAGACAGAAAGCATTACCAGAAGATGATTACACACATAATCGAGAGAGTAAGCTCTATCACAATGCATGGAAGATTTCATGTGCAAATATACCATGTGAAAATTCTGACATCTCAAATCTCATTTTCTAGCCTCAAATGAGAAATGAGTTTAAAATAAGTGTTCAGCTGATCCCTAGTTTCTTTAAAGTAATAGCAACTTTGTGTCAGAATGCTTTTATTATTGTTGACTGAAACATTATCTTCTCAAAAAAATGTGAAATCAAAGGAAGTATCACATATATCAGAGATAGTGAAATTGTATCGTATTAAAATAGAATTCCAATAGGATTACACGGAAAGATGGTGCTCTTCCCTCATTCTTCTTGGTCCTTATCTAGGCCCTCCATGCTTTCTTTATAGAATGAGTTTTACAGGACCTTGAATCACTAAATGTGTCTAACAGTGGAAAGAGATTGTTAGAAGAACCTGGAAAAATGAAAATCTGCTATTACTCATTTAGGTCAAGCCTGGACATGATCAAGACATTCATACGCAGAAGTTGGATCTTAAAAAATATCCTATCTGTGAAATGATATGTTTAGTAACAAGAAATCAGAGTCTCAAATAGATTTTGTAATTCACACAAATTTTGCATAGATAGGTATGGTGGATACATGAACCTAGTTCTAGAATATTTGATTTTAGAAACCAAATTAAGTACCATAATTTGTGCCTACTTTTGGCCTACTTATGGCATCTGAAAACATCTTTTTTAAGAGGTTTGTATAATTGATTATTTATTGGTGGAATGAGTCTGAAGTCAAACACCCCTATTATAACATATAGTGTACAGAATTATATGAACAACAAGGTTAAGAAAATTCAATTTTGATGTGCAATAACTATTGGTTATTATATTTCCTTGAAAATTATGTAGGCATGAATAAGCTGAAAAGGACAAATACTACACTGTATGTTTTATAGGAATATACCACTGTTTTATAGCTTTTATTAAATAAATTTTCCTTATAGTTTATATATAGCTTCATATATACATTATTCAACATTATACATTATACATTTTAATATTATCTTAGCAATGAAATAGATGGTATGAGGCAAACTGTGAGTTTTATTTTAATTTACAGCATTTGAAATAATGTCCATTATTGTCCAGGTAAAATACCAAGATAGAATAAGTGAATGCAAATTTCATCTCCTTAAAATTAATACTTTATTCATAAAATCAAACCTTCAGCTGTTAAAGACAGGATTATTCAAACAAGCATATTGATGAGTTAGCCAATGTAGAAAGAGACCAGATTATAGAAAGATTCTATTAATGCAACTATTTGAAACCTGACTAATTATTATAATCATGATTGTACCTATCAAGTATTTGATTGAAATAAAATTACATTTTATTTCCTTGGCATATGTATTATATGAGAATCCTTCCCATATTCAATCACCAAACCTAGACATTATTGTGGATGCCAGCAAGTGCTGGCTGACAGGAGCCTGCCTGATGTAGGTGTCTCTTGAGAGGATCTGCCAGTGCCTGACAGAAATAGAGGCTCACAGCCATCCATTGGACTAAATACAGGGTCCCCAATGAAGGAACTAGAGAAAGGACCCAGGGAGCTAAAGAGGTGTACAGCCCCTTAGGAGGAACAACAATATGAAATAACTAGTGCTCTCAGAGATCCCAGGAACTAAACCACCAACCAAAGAGTACATATGATGGGACTCATGGTTTCAACTGCATCAATGGGAGGAGAGGCCTTTGGTCCTGTGAAGGTTCAATGCCCCAGTGTAGGGGAATGCCAGGGCCAGGAAACAGGAGAGAGTGGGTTGGTGAGCAGGGGGAGGAGGGAGAGAACAGATGTTTTTGTTGTTGTTGTTGTTATTTTGAGGGAAAATTGGGAGAGGAGATATCATTTGAAATGTAAATAAAGAAAATATCTAATAAAAAATAAATAAATAACTTCATTCTTCTATATAATATTATAACCATAGTCATAATGTAGGGAACACATGTCAGATAAAACTACCACAAAGAATGAGACATAGTATATGTTAAATTTCATGCTGGCATGATTCTTTACATGACAAATTAACAAATAATTTTTCTGTTCTTCCAAATATGTAAACCATAAAAATATATTAACAATTGATACTTATATTTTCAATGTTTCATGCACATGCAACCAAATATGTTATGTCTAGGGTTATGTCTACTCTATTATTACATGATGGAATCATATTTTTTCAGCTTTCAAATTTTAATAAAACTGTAGAGTTTTTCCTCTTCAGATCATAAGATTTATTATCTTCTCTTTACTTTTCTGTGCGGTAATAAACACCATGACCAAAATCAATTTGGAGATAAAAGAATAAATTTTTCATTTTAGGTGACAATCTATGCAGGAACTCCTCCAGGGACTTGAGGTAGAAACCCAAGAAAGTGGCTTAGTTGTTGGCTTTCAGGTCAATGTTTAGGTATCATCCTTACACAGCCTGCATGGACTTGCCTACAGATGGGGCAGCCCTTACTAAACCAATTAGGAATCAAGAAAATCTCACAGAGACATAATCACCAGCCAGTCTGATCGATGCAATTTTTCAGTGAAGATCTGCATGCATCAATGATTAGCTATCAAAAGTTATTCTCTGTTTTTATTTATTTTATATTTATACTTTCTCTTTATGTTTAAATACATTTTGGGTTTTTTTTATTGTTTGTTTGGCTTTTTGTTTTTGTTTTTGTTTTTCAAGACAGGATTTCTCTGTGTAGCCCTGGCTGTCCTGGAAAAAAATTTTGTAGTCCAGGCTGGCCTCAAACTCAGAGATTTGCCTGCCTCTGCCTCCCAAGTGCTGGGATTAAAGGTGTGGGCCATCACCACCTGGCTATTATGGTAATTTTTATTATTTATTTATTTAATTATTTATTTAATTTAGATGCTTATTGCTCCTCATCATGGCATACAATGTATGTATATACTTATACTCTATGCATATACACATATATATGCATATACATATATATATGTGTGTGTATATATATATATATATATACACACACACAAACCCTGTCTTGAAAAAAACCAAAAACCAAAAACCAACCAACCAAATAAAAAAAACCCCAAAATGTATTTAAACATAAAGAGAAAACATATATATATATATATATATATATATATGTGTGCGTGCGTGTGTGTGTGTGTGTATTTATATGTATATATATGGTGAATCTTGTAGGAATTATTAAATCAATGGATTTTCTCATCTCCCCAAAAGTTAATAAAAGAATAAAGAGAAAACTGATAGGTTCATCAAATAATTTTGAAAAATCTTTCTGTTAACTTATCCCCGTCTCATGGGAATTGATGGAGAATAGGACGACACCCGCATCCTTGCTCATATTGAATGTTGTTTCTTATTTTCCCTCTCCTATGCTTACGGTTAATGTATAATATTACTACCTTCCTTTTTATTTTTTATTCAGCAGATGTTATATCCCTATTCTCATTTTGAGTTCTATCTTAATTGCTTTCCCAAAATATTGTAAACATCTTTTAGTAAATGTTTGCTATTATTTACTAATGTGGCACATATCTGTATTGGAGGCATTGATCTTTATATTTTACTTTATCCTTATATTTTTCTATTTATATTTTTGTGTATAATTAAAAATGTTCAATACATTTATTTATATCATATTAACATACTTAATTTTATTTAGAAAACAATTAGTAGTTGCCTATTTTCTCCTTCAGCCATATTTGGCCCAGGAATAGATCTTGAGTTGTGAGGCTTGACAAAAGCTTTTATTGACTGAGCCATTTTTCAATACACATTTGGAATTATTTACACAAAAATTCTCTAAATTTGTCTGTATTATATTAACTGAAGATTTATTCTTTAGTACATGAAAATGGTCCATGACGCATTTCATATGTATGCATACCTACATACTAATAGACCTATGAACAATCACTGATACATGTGCTTTTTATTTTACTATTCAATTATTTTAATTACAGGCTTTTTTGCCTGCATCTATTTCTGTGCACCGGGTACATGTAGTGGTCTCTGAGTGGCTTGAGTTCTAAATGGTTTTAACCCATCATATAGGTGGTAAGAACTGAACCCTGTTCCTCTGTAAGATCCGATAGTGTTCTTTATTACTTAGCCTAATTTCTAGCCCAACATGTGCTTGTTATAGCCAGTATGTCTGCATAGACCAATACTACATCGTTATTTTTTTCTTTTTTTATAAACATGGAAGTTTTTAAGTATAATTCTTCTGAGGGAACAGCATACCTCAAATTTCTAAATGGTTATCATTTATAATTTTTTTTAGATAACAAGTTTATCCCATGTTTGGAAAGATGTGCTCTGATCACTTCCATGTTTAATCACTGTGATTTTATGATTTCTGTGCTGAATAAAGAGATATCTTTGAGGTTATATCTTATAACTGAGCACATCCAAAATTAATGTACTCTTTGTAGGAATGCTTGCTTAGGTCTTAGGCAATTTACACTTTTATGCTATTGAGTAAAGATTCTCTTTTCTTTTGAGAATTTTAAGTTTTTATTCATTCTACATTCAATTGATGATGAATGTTTACCAGTTAATATTACTGGACAATATGTTTTTAACCCCTTAGCTCTTCATTTGACTAATGAATATTAATTTATATTAATATTATTTACTTTCTTTCTCTGGTTTGTGTGTGTATGTGTGTGTGTGTATGCAAGAATATACACAAATACATCACTCTAGTTTCTGGGGGTCAGAGCATTGATAACAACTTGGAAAAGTTAATCTCTTCTTCCACAATGTATGTTTCAGGTCTCACCTTGTCAGAGTTTGAGTTAAGCACTTCCATCGGTAAGTCATTACACTGATCCTTGATATTCTTAAGACATTCCTGGAAAAATTATCTAATAGCAGTTTCTGAATTGTGATTGTATATTTTTCCTTTAAATACAGTGATGAGATGAATTGAAGTAACAAAGGACCAACTTTAAACCTTCACCAATTGCCTAAAGCAGATTATGATAGTTATTTATCCAATACTTTTCATACATGTATTTTTTTCTTGCTTGTTTCACTGAAGATATTTTAATATAAAAATCAAGTTCATTATCATCAGTTAAGTATTAAAAGCTACTACATTGTATCTTCAAGAATCACTATTGCCAATATATCTGTTTGCAGAATAATGTTGAAAGTGTACTACTTTTGTTGATGCTGTGAAATATTTTGATAAATTAGAAAAGTTATGTCTTAGAATTTTAAAATTTCTTCTCTTCTGAAGTGCATTGAACATTTATAGGTTTTTTTTCTTATTTTATCAATTTAATAGTATATGTTTTGTTGCTCTGACCATCAATGACTTAAGGGAGGAAAATATTTATATGAGTTATCTATCCAGGTAACAGAGTCCATCTCTGAAGAAATGAGGAAAGTTCAGAGAACAAAAGGGAAAGCCTAGAAGCATAGACCAGAGAAGAATATTGTTGTGAGCTGACTTTCTGGCTCAATCTTGTTTAATTAAACTTTCTTATACAGCCCAAGACTACCAACCCTACGGCTTCAGCTACTCACAAAAGAAAATCCCCCCAAGATGTGCCCGTAGGACCATTTGATCATTTTCCCTATATTATAGAGATAGAAAATAAGATTTTCCAATAACTTCCTTTTTTTTCAGCCCAGGAGAAAGCCACTATTGAATGTATAGCTTAGAAACTGCCATATAAAACAGTAAAAAACTCACTTTGCTTTTTATACATGAGAACAAATTCTGCGATTACTCTCCTTGATCATTAATTGAAATTCTACCTGAGGGAGTATTATTCAGCTGCCAATAAAAATTATTATTGTGAATTTTCTGGCAAATTGATGGAAATAGAAAAAAAATTATCCCGAGTGAGGTAACACAGACCTAGAAAGATAAAGATAATATTGACTTATATGCAGATATTTGCCATTAAATAAATGATAACCAACCTACAATCTATAGAGCCAGGGAAGATAAGTATAGAGAATGAAACTAGGCATTTACTCGGAACTCCCTGGGATGGTGAAATAGAAAAAAATTATGAACTGGACTGAGAGCCAGCTGGGGGAAAAGGGAGAAGATGATCAAGTGCATACTGGGAGAGAAAATGGAGCAAATTTGCAGTGAGATAGACAGAAATAAAGGGTATTTGAGGGGTAGTATGGAAACATAAGGTAGTGGCAACTTCCTAAAATATATGAAGAGGATCTTAATTGGGTTTCTTAAAAATGGGAGAGACTGAATCCCAACTGGCTCATATCTGTGCACCAAAACCAGACTTCCAGCACCATGACTTGGTTGTACTCAAATTGTTTGTCAAGAGTGTTGCATAAAAATCCCCAAACAACAAAATCTATTGTCAAGAGAGTGAATTTCTCTTCAAACCTGAATGTCAGGCCCTATTGCTACAGACAACATCCACACAACTCATTAAACATGGAGAAGTTGAGCTGGTGCCTAAATGGAGCCTTCAGTCCTATGTTCTAGCATCTTCAGTGAGTGAATATACTCTGCAGGCTATCCAAAGAGAAAAATAAACAGTAACCCAGCCACAAACTGTTGACTTACAATTTGTGTTGCTTCCAATATACGTTAGGGCAGTGGTGGCACTATACTTATGGGAATAGCCAACCAACGTATGAATACACTTAAGGCCCAGTTCATGAAATGGAATCCATACTTGACACTGTTTGGGTGACCAAGACCCATGATAAAACCAAAAACTAAAATGAGTCCTAAGGATATTCTGTCATACTCATAGATCAGTGCCTATTCCAGTCATCATCAGAGTACTTTTCTCCTGCAGCAGACAGGAACAAATACAGACCTAAAGCTAGAAGTTGTGCAGAGAGAGAGAGAGAGAGAGAGAGAGAGAGAGACATCTTGGAATACAGAGTTCTACTTGGAATGCTTCCGTAAAGTATCTCCTCTCAGAACTCAGGAAACCAGTAGAAGAGGAAGTGGAAAGAGTGTAAAAGCCAGAAGGGAATGGAGAACACCAGAAGAACAAGGTTCTCTGAATCAACTGAGCAAGCCTCCTATGAAATTAATGAGACTGAAGCAGCCAGCACAGGGCTGACACAGGTCTGTATCTGTCTTTATGCCTCTGGGGAATCCTAGCCAGCAGGACTAAAAGACATAAGACCCATTCCTTCCTAAGTAGCTTAATCAGGCTTTTATTCACTTTGAGGGAAGTTACATTAGGTGAGGGGAAAAACAAAACAATGTTGTGAGAGGATAATGGCAGAGAGAAAAACGGCTTAAGTCCAGAATGAATGCTAATTGTTACTAATTTCCAAGTCTAAGGATAAACCCATGCCAATATTACAGAGAAAGTCTGAGACCCCTGGGCTAAAAACCCCAAAGTAAAAAACGTCTTTAAAGCTGTCTTGCTAAGCCAGTGGGAAAATAAGGCAGGACTGCCTTGCCTTGCCTCGGAATAGCTGCTTTTTATAGACCTGAATGACGTCATAACTGTCAGATAGCTAAAACTGTTTCTTAATTGGTCAAGCCAAATGAGACACAGTTGGCCATGCCCCCAGCCTGTCAGTTGGGGCTCTCTGAAGCTGCCAACCACCGTTTGTCTTTACTGTCTTAAAGAGACATGCTCACTACATGTACCAAATACACTCTTATGCATTATTAATTCCAACTTAGTATTTTTACAGAATACCTGATTGTATGTGAGAGGGGGGTTCTGATGTTTGATCCTGCTCTTTCGGATCTGTTCCTTCTGTTGGGTTATCTGGTTCTGCCTGGATGTGATCGTTCTTGTTTTATCATATTTTATTTTATTTTTGTACTTGTGCTTTTCTTATGTAGAACATAAAAATAGTACATCCAGAGAGGGGGTTGTGGGGAGGAGCCAGGAAGAGTAGAAGAAAGGGGAAATGTAATCAGGATATATTATATGAGAATATAATCTAATTTTAATGAAAGAAAGATTAAGAAAACAAAGTTGAAATTCCAGAATTCCGACTATAGGGTCCATATGTAATTAAAGGAATGAAAGTAAGAATTTAATGTGAAGTATAGCTAAAAGTGTTTCTTGTACATTTTTATCATTTAAAGCATTTTAACATGCGTATATTGAATTGCTAGATTGAGATTCCATTGTTTTCTATAATATAGTTATGCTTTTATTCTCTCTATAAGAACAGATTTGATTTCCTTCTCTACATTATTAAGAGACAAATGCAATTCAATGAAAAATTAGATGTTTAATATTAGATTGGTATAATGTAATGCTCAAATTATGACATTTTTTTTTTTTTGAGACAGGGTTTCTCTGTGTAGCCTTGGCTGTCCTGGAACTCACTCTGTAGACCAGGCTGACCTCGAACTCAGAAATTCGCCTGCCTCTGCCTCCCAAGTGTTGGGATTAAAGGCGTGCACCACCACCACCCGGCACGACAAAATTTTAAAACCACTTCTATTCTGTTCTCCATTTTGTTTTGTTTTGTTTTTTTTTTGTTGTTGTTTTTGTTCTTTTTAGTTTTAGTTCATTTTGTATAGTATACTTTGTGTTTTGTTCATATTTATCACACCCAACTTCTTTAAGATAAAGCTCTCCCTTCCCCACATACCCATCTTTTTGCCTTTGTTTGATCCTAAATTATAAGGGTTTTTTCTTGCCCAAATATAATTTCAATGAGTGGTCTGCTGGAGAGTTGTCAACGTAACAGAATTACACTCTGAGCGAATTATCTCTCCTTCTTACAGCTAACGATGGCCAACATGGACACAACTAAGAAACAGCACCAGTCACAATAACCTAAAAGAAAAAAATCTTAGGATAAATCTAATTGTAGAATAATCAAGATTTCAAAGACAACCTGCACTGTAAAATAAGACTCCATTAAACAAAAACTGAAACACCACACACATACACACATACACCACACAACACATACACAACAAACAATGAACCCCCAAAATGTGAAAATGCCTGCAACTACCATAGGTAAAATACTAGTACAGGGATTACATTTCAATGAGTGATGACACTGATTGACAAAAACTCAATACTGGCAAAATCATAAATATGGATGCTGCATCAGAGTGCAGTAAAAGGAACTATAGCAGCCTGAAAATGCTGTGATGTGCTCTGAGCTGGAGGTGTGACTCTATAGAACCAAGATGGCCATGCATGTGTGAAAGGCACTATTTTGAAACCCATTTTTCAATACTAACTGAACAATAAAAAACTAATGCAGAAATAGCATGTCCTGTAAAAGTAATTAAACTATACTTAAAAGCATGTCTTTAAAATACCTTTCTAACTGATTGCATTTGTTAACATTTCAATTTAAAAAAGGATCCTCATCAGCTTATTCATAATTGTCTTTGAAGTTTGGAATCAAGCTGTTATGAAAACCATTGTAAAATGTTGGTTAAACAGAGACCATAGTGGTAGCAATTAAATGATAAAACCCAGGCACTATTACTGCAGTTTTGCATAAATTTTTCATGAGTTTTAGAGTCTTACACATTGCTGCATTTACCTTCTCTCAAAAGAATCATTTGGGGGAGTAAATAAGCTTTCAATGCAGGTTTGAAATGTGCAGTTTAACTGATTTTGAAAAGCACTCCCCTTGTACTATTTAACAGAGAAAACAAGTTATAAGTAACTGAGGGTTGTTGATTTGGATTATTTTATTTTTATTTCAATCTTCTTTTAATCAATGAAGATCCAATGAATCTTTTAAAGATGAGTTTCAACCTAAGACCTTAGGCAAGTCACAATAATTAGTAGAAGTAATGATAGAATGTCAGAACTGTTCAAATGATGCTATCACAGAATATTTATGAACCTGTTCACATTTTATATACAGTTACAGATTGCTTAGCTGTGGGGCAGTGGTCTGCTCAGGCAACCTAGGCCCAGTGGAGTAATAGGCCTAGACTCCTGGAGCCCCAGTGGGCAGTTTCTGCCTGCAAGGGGCAGAAGGAGTTCGGCTATAATTCTTGGGTCCTTGGCTCCTGTTTCAGTCACAACCTCTCACAGCTGCCCCTGCAGGAGTTGTGTGCTCTGTCAAGTAGACAATTCCCTAAGCTCCCTGCATTCTAGCTTGACCCTACCCCCAGTCATCTGACCACAGCCAGGCATAGCCCATTCCACAGACAGATAGCCATGCCTCTCATAATATAAGGGGTGGTTTGCCCCCTCCCCTCTCTCTTGCCTTCTTCCTCTTTCTCTTGCTCTTTGTTCTCTCTCTTGCCTTCTTGCTCTCTTGCTTCCTTTCTTCCTCTCTTGCTCTATGTTTTCTCTTGCCTTCTTCCTCTCTCTCTTGCTCCCTTGCTTTCTTTTTTTTCCTTTCTCTTTCTTTCTCTCCTCTTCTCCTTTTTTTCTCTCCTTTCTTTCTCTCTGCGTGACCGACCTATTTTCTCTTTCCTGTAATAAAATATCTCACTCATGTATTGCCTCCTTTTAACTAATGCACCATGCAGCTCCAGGCATCAGCAGCAGAGAGACTCAGGTATCAGCTGCAGAGACCCCCCAAGCCTCAGCATAGAGACACAGGCCTACACTTAACCATATGGCTACCCTGTGGGAGATACTTTGGTAGATAACTTTGCCGTTCTGGATATATCATAGGACACAGTTACATAAGCACAAATGGGATAGACAATATCACACCTTGACTGGTACTCCTAAAATACATATCTGCATATCAAGTTGCTGTATTGAATACCATGATTGTAACCCATCTGTGGGTGTTCTTTCATTTAATTTACCTAAATATGGAACTCTTATAGTATAAAATCTAAATTAGAGTCAGTAGGGAATATTGCTTTATGATGAAACTCTTGTTGAGCATGCATAAGACATTGGCATTAATCCCCAGAATATAAAAAAGGAACAATAAATATTATGCAGAGTATGACCCTATACAAATACTTTCTATGGTGATGATAGGGCTCCTGTTTTCTCTTGGTGGGTAAATGAGACAGTATCAAGGGTTCTTTACTGTTTATTGGAGTAGCTTTAATTCTGTTCTGTTTGTGTCTGGTCTGGTCTTATCTATTGTGTTAGGTCTGGCTTGGTTTTAGGACAAATTTGTCTGTGAAGTTCAGGCTCAACCAGAGCTCACAATGTAGCTCATCTTGGTGCTCTATACTAAGACCACCTGCTCTCTACCTCTTGAGTGCTGGTACTGTAAGCATGCATCATTACATGCCACACAAGACTGTAGATTGTATAAACACAACACACTCAAACTGAACTACATCAGTTTTTAAAACATTTCCTTTCTTTAATAATAAATTCACATTAATTTTCTATAATATTTTAACCCCCTAACCATCCTATTTACTTCAAACTTGGTAATAATATGCAGCTAAAATAAACACAAAGTCCAGCTGTAAGTTACTGTTACTTATATTTCAAATACTTCTTTTGTCTAATAAGTTTGTATGTGTGTGTCATGTGCTGTGTGTCCAAGACAAACTCAGTGCCTTGTCAATGGCAAATACAATCTTTACCATTAAATCCTGCCCCTGAGCATCCCTGATTTGAAAGTCTTTCATCTGCTTTTTATTTTTAAACTTATTTCATTGAATAATTAATTGAAAACTCACATATTAACTTCAGCCCAAATAGGGCCAGGATCTCTAGTATCACTGACCTCTGACTGGAAAATATTCATTAATAATGAACGTAGAGCTGTCATCTACTCTGATAACAATGCGTTTCTTTGGAAGAACCCCAGGAGGGGTGTGTGTGGGTGGTATGGTCCACCAACACAGATGAAAATAGGAGGGAGTTGGAACTCTGTGAAGAGAGGTACCAAGGGAGAGAGCAGCATTTGGGATGTAAATAAATGAATAAATAATTATTTTTTAAAAAAAATAGGGAGAGAGAGAGAGAGAGAGAGAGAGAGAGAGAGAGAGAGAGAGAGAGAGAATTGAGATGGTGCAGAGTCCCCAGAGTCAATTTAGGTGATCTTAACATAGATATATAATAGTGAAGAAATGGAACCTAAGTAACCAGAAGAGGTCATCTCCTGTAGCCAGGCAGGGCTCCCAGCAGAGAGATAATGACATCAAGCCACTCCCAAAAATTTAGACTCAAAATTTGCCATCTACAAGAAACAGAGGGACAAAAATAGAGCAGAGACTGAGGGAATGGCCAACCAATAAGTAGCCCAACTTGAGATGTATCCCATGGGCAAGCACCAACCCATGACCCTAGGAAGGATACTCTGTTATGCTTCCAGACAGGAGCCTAGTATAACTGTTCTCTGAGAGGTTCACCCAGCAGATTATCGAAACTGATTCACAGACCCACAGACAAACTTTGGATGGAGCATACAGACTCTTATGGAAGAATTGGGGAAAGAGTGAAGGGAGTGAAGCTGATAGAAACTCCACAGGAAGACCAATAGAGTCAACTAATGTGGACACTTAGGGGATGGATTGAACCACTAACCAAAGAACATAAAGGGGCTGGATCAAGACCTTAGCATGTATGTAGTAGTATGCAACTCTGTCTCAATGTCGATTCTCCAACAACTGGAGTGGGGACTGTCTCTAAAGCTGTTGTCTGTCTGTGGAATTAGTTACCTAATAGGGTTGAATTGTCTGGCCTCAGTGGGAGAGGATGGGCCTAACTCTGCAGAGACTTGATGTACCAGGTTGGGGGAATGACCAGGGAGTGCCCCACCCTCTCAGAGGAGAAAGTGAGGGAGGATGAGGGAGGGACTCTGTGGAGGGGTATGTTAGGAGCAGCAATTTGTACATAAAAAATAATAAATTAAATAAATAATCTTAATATAAATAAATGTCAATGAATGCCAAAAAATGTTAAGAGGGACTAGCTATGCAGAGGTTCTAGTAAAGAGATTGTCTATGGGGTTAGAGTAGAAATATATATCAAGCCTGGCAGTAGTGGTGTATGCCTTTAATCCCAGCACTTGGGAGGCAGAGGCAGGTGGATTTCTGAGTTCAAGGTCAGCCTGGTCTTCAGAGTGAGTTCCAGAACAGCCAGGGTTATACAGAAAAATCCTGTCTAGAAAAACAAAACTATATATATATATATATATATATATATATATATATATATATATTCCTCATTGGTATTACAAAATCTATGGATCTGACCTTTGAAAAATTTAATACAAGCAATATAATTTTTCATAATCATAAGGTATCTATTTCAGTCTATATATTTTACTTTGTACTAGAATCATCTAAACAGACTGTTAAATATCCTCCAATAAATGCCTTATGGAGAGAAACCTTCAATAATACATGACTTACAGTGTAGCTGAGAGCTGCAAATGGTTGCAGTGTGCTCCTAGCTTCAGTATGTAACAGAAATCCCTTCTAAGCAAGTTTGGGATAAGATAGAGTTACTTACCCTGCCACATGAAATTTGGGGGGACATGAACTATTTTCTAATGTATTGTTGATTGCAGACACTGGGTTTTGTAAAAATGGTAAAAGAAAAGAAAAGGAGAGATAGAAAGAATAAGAAATGGGGGGAAGGAGAGAATGGTCTTGTACCCTTGAGACACATGCTTGAGAAAACTCAAACCTAAATTTTCTCCTTATGCTGCTTTTGCAAAGTCAGCAAGTACAGTCCAGCCTTAAAATTATTTTGTGAGAGCTTTACATCCTGACAAATGCTGAGTCATAACATCAAAATGATTTTCCCATGTTGACTGCAAGATAAATCAGGTAGACTCTTTGGTAGTGGTATTGATTCAGCATTAATCATTCAATTCCCTGTGTACCACAGCAAGTTTTTAAAAGTATGAGCCTGACAATTGTTCTTACAAAGGGATGAATTGGGGATGAATGCCTTTTTGATGCTAAAATAATACTGTACAATTTAATGCCTCAAAAGTGCAAATATGATATATGCATTTTGATGCTGCTTGTTTTGTTTCATTACATTGCGAATGTTTCTAGGATGTACAATATTACAGATTTATGTACTCAACTGCATCACACAGTTTTGAAAGCTTTTCACTCACCTAATTTTGAAGTCTAATATGTTGGTTTTCATTCTTCTATTTTTTTGGTACCAACCATCCAAAAGAATATAAAAGAGTATAAATTTTGTGTTATAGATTGAGGATATATAAATTTTATAGTGGTTTGGACTGGAGAGATGGCTCAGTAGTTACAAACCAGAAATTCTCTTACAGATGACCTGAATTCACTTCATAGCATCCACATCAGACAACTCAAAACCTGCAGCTGAAGGATAGATGAAACAATCTTTTGACCTTTGTTGTCATATGCATTCATGTGAACACACCTACATAGAGACACACACATACATGTAATTAAATATAAACATAATAAATATTAAAATCTGGATATGTCTTTGGCAGATTGATCAGACAATGAATAATAGGCAAATAATAGGAACAGAGAGAACAAACTTAATCATTACAATTCCTTTCAAAATATTTAATTTTAACATTGTGTTTGAATGTGTGTATTTATTCATGTGGGTATGTACATGTGTTTGCAAGTGTCCAAGCGCATCAGAGGCACCAAATTCCACTGGATGTGGTATTTGTGAGTTATTAGAAGACAGCGATGTTTATTGAAATCTCATCGTCTGCAGGAGCAGAGTATACTCTCAACCACTGAGCCATCTCTCCACGACCAAATACTCAAATTATTACAATACATGTATGAGAGTCTGTGGGGCCTTTTGCACACCATGAGCATATGTACATGTGCAAAAATAAGGGAACAACCTTAGGTATCAATTAAGAGATTCTTACTCTATGTTTTAAGAAATGTTCTTTCTCTCCCTGGTCTGGAAGTTGCTGTGTAGCCTATTAGGCTGGCTAGTGAATCCCCAGATCTGACTTTCTCTAGCTATGCATTACTGGGCTTACAAACACACACCTTCCCTCCAAGAGGGTTTGGTGTGTGTGTGTGTGTGTGTGTGTGTGTGTGTGTGTGTGTGTGTGTG